>JAMYXO010004521.1:0-7500 GCA_033310375.1 Conus canariensis | reverse complement strand
ACACACACACACACACACACACACACACACACATGGACGAATAAGCCAAAAAAAAATTTCAAATAGAAAGGAAGAGGTAGTAAAACCCAGATGACATGAACACACACTTAAACAAGACTTCTCTTCATTAAATCAAAAGCAACATTACGTCAATGAAAACACAGCCAGCCAATCTTTAACCCTTTAAACAAGCTCGATTGAATTTTAGACTCTGTTTCCACACCTTCCCTTGGGGAGGGGTGAAGAGAGAGAGAGAGAGAGAGAGAGAGAGAGAGAGAGAGAGAGAGAGAGAGAGAGAGAGAGAGAGAGAGAGATCATTTATTGCTATAAAGCGGTACAACTTCATAAGCAAGACGGCGCGATGAACAATAACACAACAAAACAATTAAACAAGACAGCGCGGAAAGTCCGACATGGAAACCATGGCAAACAATTTTCTTTTCCCCCTCTGGCATCTGTCCCACAGTAACCGATCCGTCATACGAGTCTCGTGAACACTGGCTGTCACCCCAGGTAGAACTGGATCAGGCCGTGCAGCGTCCCCATCTCCCGTGCCGCACGTGCTTGGATCTCGGCGTGTTGTGTACTGACAACACGTTTCCCTTTACGGAGACTGGCAAGTTTTGCACGTTCTTCTGTCAGCATGTTTTTGTCGTCCTGCTTCACATACTAGAACACACATTTGCTGTCACCAGAGATTGCCGCACAAGTAAATTCCAGGACTAGATCGTCTGATTCGCACATCAGCACATCAGTGTCGGTCGATCGCTGGACTGTCACTTTTAGGAAGGATTTATTTCTGTCCTTGTCCCTCAATCGTCTTTGCACTGACCTATCTGTGAGGGTAGCGACATAGCTTTTGACGACACTGGTGCTGAAACTACCAACAGAACTATCTATCATCGGCTCGATGTCCGTCTCAAGTTGTGGAATGGTGGAACTGTCACAGTCAACCATGCCTAAAGTTTCGCTGGCCTCGTTCAGTTGATACACATCAGACGGCGCTTCGTTCTCGTCTTGGTCGCTGTCATTCTGGTTCGGCCGTGTTGACATAACGTACTCTTGTGTATGTGGCATTTCCGACTGTGTGTCAGGGAAGAACGGCGCATCCAGTGGCCGTACCGTGTCGAGGTCATGATCCTGCTTCTTATTTGCCTGATTCCGCTGCTGTCTGGCCCTTTCCCGGTCACGTCGAATCTGACAGGGTGGTTTTCTTCGGTAATATTGCACCCGTGTATTCCGATTCAGGACAGGGTCCGCCATGTTTGTTGACACTGGCGGGTTGGCAGGCTTGAGACGTAACACAACCACCGTGCTGTCTCCTTCTCCCGCCACTGTCCAGCTGCTCACCGTGTTGTCCGTCAGCAGGGCACTCAGGGTCTTCTCCACAGTCGCTGGCAGTCCAGTAACTGGCATGTTGACGATGAAATCAGCGGATGTACTACAGCTCTTCCGATGTGCGCCCTTTCGCTACGCTTCACGTCACGTGACCGAGAGAGAGAGAGAGAGAGAGAGAGAAGAGAACTATAAAATAGGCATTCTGGCTCACCCACCTCCGCCAGCTCCAACCGGCTAAAGCCGGTTTCGCTGTTGCTCCGCCGGCTTACCCAGAATGCCTATTTTATAGTTCTCTAATAGTAAACACTTTACAAACATACATAATGTGTAGGATTATCTGTTTTTAACACTAATTTAGAAAACTTTTGAGACTTTAGTTTTTGCTTAATCCTTCGTTTTTCTTGATCGTTTTCAATAACATCATTTTCACGCATACATTCATCAAATGTAAAATAAATTTTTGCAAAACTCTTCACATCTGGCCGCATTACTGATCACCTCTGGATCTCACTTGAGACCCTATGGCGCCCTAGGGCCCCAAGCCAGACCCAGAGGGTCACATATAACACGGCCAGATGTGAAGGGTTTTGGGAATATGCCTCCAACAGTAGTATACTTTTATACTTGTTTGCCTGCTTTCTATTTGTCTAATTTGGGCAATCCCCTCACCCCCATTTTAGTGGTCCTTCCCATAGCCGCACCAGGGCGACCATTTTAGGTTTACGGGCGTTTATAGCCGCGCCAGTGACCATATTCTGGGTTTACGGGCGTTTATAGCCGCGCCAGTGACCCAATACGAAAGTAGGAAGGATCACTTGAGGGCAGGGAAGAGGGCAAATTTAGACTTTTCAATGCCATGACAACCAAGTATTTAAAACTACTGCAGGCATATCCCCAATGTTGTTAACTTCAAGATTTATATATATACTGTACACAAACAAACGCTTTACAATTACATGGTGTCTACTTGTAAAGTTGTTTTTATTTGCCTAGAGTAAAGTTGTTTTTAAAGTTGTTAAAACAACACCAAAAGCTAAATAACAAAGTGCATCTTACCTTACTTTTTAGTCACTACTTTTTAATAAATATTTGTTTTAAATGCTTTTAGATTTAAATATAAAAATGCTGCTTTTAATACATAAAATTGGGAAAAGATTATTTTGAGGTGGGGAATTTAGCCGCCTAAATTTATACAATGACGTCTAACGCCTGTACTAAACGACGCCGGTGGGGAATTTAGCCAGCTAAATTTATACAATGCCGCGTGGGCGGCCCGGCGCCCTTATGTGTAACTTGACACGAACCCGGAAACAGTGCAGCGCTTCGACTCGGCTATTGTGCAGTTGAGTAAGCCGTGGCTAGACATGTCTGACCTAGATACTACATAAAGGCAGAAGGGAGTTGTCTCCCCGGAAAAGAATGTAACAATTAATTGTGAAAAAAAAATCGTCATTAAGTCGTTCTAGGTTCTTATTCAAGTCGGCATCACGTTCTTATTTAAGTTCTTAACAAGTTTTTATTCAAGTTCTTAACAAGTCAACATCAAGTTCTTAACAAGTTCTTATTCAAGTACTTATTCAAGTTCTTAACAAGTCGTCATCAAGTCGTCATTAAGTTCTTATCAAGTCGTCATTAAGTTCTTATTTAAGTTTTATTAAGTCGTCATCAAGTCGTTATTAAGTTCTTATTCAAGTCACTTATAATTATTTATTAAGTTCTTGAAATATTATTCCATCTGAAATGGATCAAAATGATCTTTTGTTGTTGGCGGTTCTGGCATGCTTTTTTGTTTGGCTTCTGTATTTAGTGGTTGAGATTTTTTTGACTGCTTTGGTTTTTGCTGGCGTTGTTTATATGTTTTATAAACGTAATAACCACCCCCACCAACAGCAATGACGCCAAAAATGCTAACTCTTTTAATCCAAATAATCCATGTCGACTTTGGCGTTGTAGGTCTTGAATCAACTTGTGTATTTACAGTTGAAACAACTGTTGGCGTTGGCGGTGTTATGTTTTCATTATGAGTTATATTCTGTGATTGCAACATTAATTTTTTTTGTTTGTTCCACTCTGCTAATTTTTTTCCTGCTGCAACACGCCCAGGATGAGGAGGCTTTTTACTGGTCACTTTCTCCATCAATGTTTTCTGCTGATTTTCTGGCTCGGTCATTTTGAAGGGAAACAAAATCTATATGATTAAAAGTAATTAATCCCATGATTAATGGCGACAATAATGTTCCAAATCTGTAATATAGATCACATCCTAGAGACTCTAATGACTTTGTTAAAACTGGATCCTGTGTTAAATCATACATAAAATCTTGTTCAGAATCAATGGGAGCAAATCTACTAACTAGTTTAGTGTACAAACTAAGAACCGTTTGCCCAACACTTTTTACCATTCTTGACCCCAGTTGCGCTTCATACCTGTTGTGATACTTTACAATGTCTTGTGGCGACATCTGTTGAATCTGTTCTATGCTGAATTCATTTCCAAGGTACTGTTTTGTTTTTCCACATGCTGCCAAAGAATACAGCCTTTCCTTTTGACGCATAATAGCTTGGTCATCAACTTGATCATTTGTAAGTTTAGGAAGTAAATCATCGCAGTTCATGTTTTATTAATGAATAAATATTATTTTATTTTTTTAAAATGAGCACCGAAAAAACTGTTACCAACCTTGTATACCATTCTGCTGTTATTGGAGGCCTAAGTGTAGGATACACGATGCTTGGTAAAAACTTGTTAAAAATAAAACCAGCAGATCTTGGCAAACTAGGCTTTGAAGACTCAGCAAAGCTGATTGCTGTTATTACAGCTTCATTTGCTACGAAAGATTTTCTAGTTAAGCAAGGAATAATTCCAGACAGTATCAATATGTAAATTAAAAAAATACATTTATAAAAATGGCTTCACTCGTAATGATGATAGGCGGCGCAGTGGTCAACGCGCTTGCTTTCAGCGGAAGTAATTACGCGTTTAGTAAACTACAAAATAACGATGAGAGAAAAAGACATAACAGAGCTATGGAGCAACTAGCCGCTGCACAAGACACCTATGAAAAGCAAAGAATGGAGCAGTTAGATTTTATTAACGACAGACTTAAACAACAGGGACATGCAGCTTACACATTTAAAGATGTTGACCAAGCAATAAAAGAATATTATCTTGTAACAGGTAAACAAGTTGAAACATTGCCCCCACCAAAATTTAGCGATTACTATCAACCATCAGAAAAACAAAAGATGCAAGAAATATTGTTTATTGTCTTTGGCATGACCGTTGTGTATTTTGTTGCACATAATATTGGCTGAATAAAAAAATGAACAAGATCTATTATTCTCCAAAAGGATATTGGAAGGGAATAACAGCAATTAAAAAGCTTAGCCAAGCAGCGGGAGTCAGTAAACAAACAGCAAAAGAATGGTTATCTAAACAAGCGATTTGGCAAATTTATCTACCAGCGCCTAAACAAATACAGAGACCACACTTTGTGAATATAACTCCAAACGACACCCATCAAATGGATCTTCTATATTTACCCCATGATACGATTAGACGAAAAAGATTTAAGTACGCACTTACAGTCATTGATATAGCTTCAAGATACAAAGATGCGGAACCATTAACACAAAAGAGTGCTTCTGCTGTTGCTGTCGCTATACAACTGATATATCAACGAGGCCCGTTAACTTATCCTCGCATGATTCAAGTCGATGATGGAAAAGAATTTAAAGGTCAAGTAAATCAATTATTGTTAAAACATAGAGTTACCATTAAAAGAGGCATTCCGGGTGTTCACAGATCACAGGGTTTGGTTGAAAACTTTAACAAACAGTTATCTGAAAGGCTTTTTTCCTACCAGTATCACAGAGAGCTGGTTGACAATTCTCGCAACACAGAATGGGTAAAAAGACTGCCCTCAGTTTTGCGCGCAATGAATAATGAAGAATTTAAAGGTCTAAAACCAGTACAAGCAATCAGAAAACAAACAATAAATGTTGTTGAAGGAGAGTCTTCATCAAGCAAACTATTACCATTTGGTTTGAAAGTAAGGTACCTTTATTCACCGGGAGAAGCGGAAGGGGACACTCGCATCAGGGCAACAGATCCAGTTTGGAGTGTTGATCCATATGAGATAAAAAAAATTGTGAAAATGAATCCACCCGTGTATTATTTACGAGAAACTGACACAACAAAACGACCAGCCCCTCAAAGATCTTTTGTGAAGGAAGAACTGCAGATAATCCCACCAGACACAGTTCCGCTTTAACTGATTTACGTAAATATATTTGAGTTAAAATGGAAGCTCAAAAAAAATTATTTGCGTATAGATTTATTATTAAAACAATGATAAAGAATAAACTACCCATTGATCCTAATTTATATGAAAAAATCAAAAATCTTGAAAAAATCAAAAATCTTGAAACAACAACCACAAATAATCCAGCTATACTGGATAAAGAAATTACTGAGTATCTAATTGCGCTTGACCAAATGTCCTCCAGTGCCCAATTGCATATGAATACTCTGGATTAACAAACACACGTTTTGTGTTTGTTCTATCTAATGACTTCTTTGTTACAACAGTTGTGTTGATCTCATGTAGATTAGATCGTAGTTTTACGTTGTCATGATGAAAAGTCTTATTGCCAAACAATGCTTCTTTGTAGTTGTCATGTGATATGCTTGACTGCACAGCGCTGCGAGATATTCCCTTTGCTTTTTTAACAACTTTTTTTTGGCTTGAAAGACTGTACATTTTCGACCTCAAACCAACAAACTCCTTGATCACACCTCCAGATAATTCATCCTTCATCTTACCTAAAACCTTCTTATTAATAACTGAATGCAAAGGTGAATCTTTAGGGTAATCAGATGTGTCGTACCATCCTGCATGCCCTTTAGCTACTTCTAATTCCATGTCTTTATAGATATCTTCAGTAGGGATATCTATAACAAAGGAATCTGTATCTGTGTACAGAACTCTGGACTCTGGATACAAGGGTTTAAAGTAGTCATAAAGAAATTCTAACATCAAAAGCTTCGACAGCTCTAAAACAGTAAACCCAATAAAAACGGGCTTATCCAATTTGACTTTCTTTTTTTTCATCATTATACCAAAAAGCTGATCATGAAATCTTCTGAAGTCCTGATAATTAGGTTTTGATGTCAACTTAATTGCATCGTTCTCTCTGGTGACCAATCTAACATCTTTACGCTTGTGCGGATTCTCCATAGTCTTTCCAAAACAGCTGTTGTTCATCAACTTGAAAAAGTCTTTTTCTGAAGCATCTGTGGATTTAGTTCTGAGATCAGTGTTCTTCATTATGTATGGTTTCATGAACTGTTCTTGATCAAAAGCAATTATACGATGAACAGCTGTCAACTTTAAACCATGTCTTAAATAAAATTGAAGAAGTCTGTAATGACAGACATAATTTTTTTTGTCACGAAGATTAGGCACAAGTTTAGGTGGTTCTGTCATTGACACTTTTAGACTTTCTGCCGCTAATGGATAGTCATTATGGTAATCATGAAGTTCATGAGGATATTCTAAATCAACTTCTAGAATGAGACCTCTTTTACAATCAGCTTCTAGAGTAGGTAGCCATTTTAAAAACTTTTGAATGTCTTTGAGTCCTGTGTACATTTTAAAGTTGCGTAATGGAAGTGATTGCGCCATTGCCCAACCATACAGATTGTTTGCATCTAAATACATGAGATAGTTAGACCTTTTACTTGGATCATAGTCGTCCAAGTATTTGTTGTTTGCTTTACAGTAATGGTGCGACGCCATACTGATTCCCCACGCAATCCGTTTTCAATCATCTGAAGCATTGGCAGGTCAGACAATAAATCAATTTGTACTCCAGTAAATTTTAAGAAAGCGTCCCAGCTCATCCCGGGCGCAGAAATGTAATGCGCAGGATCCAGGCTGTAATGTTTCATGCAGGTCTTCCTATAATTTTCAAAGACGTCCGCCAACAAACAGGTATCCGCCATTAAATAGGAATCATGATAGTCTCCCATTGTTTTACACTCTAACTTCTGCCACGCATCTTGAGCATAAGAATAATCAGAATCACTGATGTCCTTTCCTCTAAGACTACTAAAGAACGCGCCTTTAGGCGGAAGTGTATCTTCGTCAAACCTTTGCC
>JAMYXO010004520.1:0-17327 GCA_033310375.1 Conus canariensis | reverse complement strand
AACACTGTCAAAAAACTGTATGACAGCCAGGCATTTATGAGGGGCCATGGAGAAACTGTCGAACTTTTGACATCCGGGTCATTTAACTGACGCGCACATGGAGAAAAATGTAAAGAATTTGTGCCAGGTCATCACTGACGCACACAAAGCTCCCGATGTCGAGTTCCCTTTTTGGCTCCAGGAAAAAGAATGCTGCGTTTGGTCATCACCCGGGACTACTTTTTGGTTGGACAGTTGAAACTCTCGTACCCGGGGGCCCATTTCTCAGTCCCCCCCAGTGGAAGTGGGATTCCCATCTTGAAATATTTGCTAAATTTGGTATCCCCAAATCATTAAAGCAGACAGTGGACCCCCCTTCAACGAAAATAATTCACACAGTTTTCACCCACAGGGGTATCAAACAAAAAAAGATTTTTCCTTTGGGCCCCCTGTGCTAATACAAGAAGAATGTTTCATTGAAAATAAGAAAACAATAAAGGCTGAAATCGAATTCAAAAGGAGATGTACAGTTCTTCCTTGATGGCCTGCTACACCTCATTCCGTACCAGTGTATCGCCAGTGCTGCCCTTTTGGCGAAACTGAGAAACCCAGACTGTTTCCTGTTTTTATAGGTTTTCATGAAAAAAAAAATGTAGGTTTTCTTCAACCTGAATGAACTCAGTTAAAACAATAACAATGTGTTGGTGGTAGCTGCCATTGTCTGTTTTTCTATGTCTCTTTGGCGGAGGAAAGAGGAAAATGTCTGTGACGGTCCGCCTACCCACCAAAGCGGCCAAGAACTGACAGTAAGTGGAGTGGGCACTTGTAGATTTTGAAGCACGGGAACTGGAACTTAAAAAAAAAACAGAAAAAAAAAAAGAAATGAAAGGACTGTATATGCAGGGCTAACCATTATGATTCCGAGCTGAAAGGTCTTTGGGTTGGATTCCTGTCACACCAATTTATTTTAAGATTTTTGCACCCCAAATGGCTCCTGCCCAGAGTTGAGTTTGCTATAGGTTGAGTTGGGAGGGCTTATTAAAAAGAAGCGTTCTGAGAGAGTTGCTCAAATTTCCAGACCAACACTGGGCAGGTATGTGACGGCCTGGATGACATGCAGGTGACCCAACATGGTGGCAGTACACTTGTACACACTGAAGCTAGTACTGACAAACACATGTACGGTCATATCAAACTCTTGCATGCAGTACCTCCTTTTACTCACCATATCCCTTTCCCACTCCCCCATCCTTTCTACTATCTGAAATCACCTTTTGCGAACAGACATTAAAGAGACTAATAACAAAACACCACACCCACATATGCACATGCACACACAACACAACACACACACACCACACACAAACACATGCATACACATGCAAACACCACAACCACACAACACACACACACACAACACCCACAACACACACACCACACACACACATTATGCTATATTTGTCCATGGTTTAGCCATGGACTAACCCGCAGAATGCTTTGAATCAGAGAGGTCAGTGCAGGTTTTTAATGATTCTAAATTCAGTTTATAGTATTGTAGTCAATTAAGTTTGAAGTGGTTTTCAAGGACAGTTTTATAGGTTTTCTGGAAAAAAATGTAAGTTTCTTTAAAATTGACTGAATCAGTTAAAAAGTAACACTTCATGTGTGGACGTCATCATGATGAGTGTATGGTTAATCCAGTAGAAGCTCAGAACCCACACATCAGCTGACAAGGCAAACCAGTCCTGTTGCCTAGCACAGGTGCTTGTGCAAGGTGTGTGCCAGCAATGGAAGTAGCTTCTATGTTGTTGATTTACCTCCATTTGTTTGAGGGAACAGAACAATGAATGTTTACATGCTGAATGATGCGTGTGTGTGTGTGGAGGATGCTTGTGTGTGATGGACTGTTGTTACTTTGGGGGGGGGGGGGGGGGGGGGGGTCATGGTGTCTACACTGGCTGTTGCCATCATCATGATGTTCATTGGGAGAAAAAACAGATGAAGAACGGAAAAAATACAAGGGGGAAAAACTAAATTCTTTTCAATACATTTGGTTCTTGCTTAGACAACCTTGAAATGTGAGCATGGATTAAAAATCATCATTAAAAGGGCATGATAAAAAGTGTTGTGTAAAGAAACAAAATTACCTCTGCCTTTACCCACATCACAAGCATGTATTTTCACACAACACAAACACACACACACACACACATACTCCACACACAACCACACACAACACCACACACCACAACACACACACACAACATATTACATTCTGCATTAATTTGTATTGTGAGCATCCAGTCATTTGATGTGGAAATTGGGTGGGGATTAAGATTATCTTGTTCTCCTGTGGAAGGGGAACATTGAGAGGGAGGGAGAGGAGGGAAAGTGCAGTGGAATAAGAGAAACGGGGAGCAATGTGGAGCATGCCCTGCAGCCGAAACAGTCTGGGAAATACTTGAGGTGCAAGGGGGCAGGATGGGCTAACCTGAATGATGAGGGTTGGGAGGTGGGTGTGTGGGGGGACAATGAGCTAAGTCAATGTGTTCAGGGGACAGCGTGGGAGAGGGGAGGGGCTAGTTTTGGGTCGTAAGATGAAAAACCATTATGTCAAAGATGAGTTAGTATGCCACTACAAAACTGAAATTTTGTTTGAATGTCTCATGATTGTGTCAGTGCTGGTTCATTGTCATGCAAGTAGAGTTTCATGTTGAGAGGAATCGCAAAGTGAGCTTTTTGTTTGCATGATTTGGGAAAAGACAACAAAGAAAAAGAAAAAGAGGAGAGAGAGGTTTTTGTTATGGCCATGGGGTGGTTGACAGCAATGAAAATGCTGCTTTCTTCAGACTTGCAAGCTATACTGCGTATGTTTTAGGATTTTGGAAATCATTTTTCTTCCTCTTCATCCGGTATGCAGGCTGATACATGTGAACCTCCCTGTATAGACAGGCAAGAATTAAACCCATTGCCAACAAAGGGGGGAGTGGAGTTTTGTGTGTATGACTGTTTTTTTATCCCCCCATTAAGGCAGCCATTTCCAACTTGGGGAAGGTGCATGCTATGTGTAACGTGTCATCCATACCAAGGGGCCAAAATGGCTTTCTCTTTCTGAAGTTGGGTAATGGGATTTTACTTGTGTGCAAGATGTTATGCGTGTGTTAAACACACACAATCTCGGTTTATAGTCCATTCGAAGGACTGTATGGGAAATGGAGTCGGAACAATGTTAACTCTGAGGGAAAAATCCCCTGTACGAAATGGCTTGGCAGAGATTCAAACCTGAAAACCCCTGAGCTATTCTGGCCTCCTTTCGGTATCAATAGTTCCAGGGTTTGGGAGTTCTTCCAAATTGCACCCTGTATATAAGTGTAAGTCAATTATGAAGATTATATATTTCTGGAAGAGTTGTGGTAGGATATGTTGATTCTTACAGGGATATCAGCAAACCCAGCCTTTATTAGGGTGGCTTGATATGGGGATATGAAGTGATGGAGAGTTTGGTGGTAATGATGTACCAATGGATACAGTTCCATCATTTATAGTTAAACTTGTGTTTTCTGTTTTGTTTCTCCAGATGATGAAGCAGAGGACAGAACTCTCTAAGACTGCCAGGTAAGAATTCTGAATGACTTGTCTGAGAAGTGTTGTGTGTGTTTGTATGTGTGTGTGTGTGTGGGGGGGGGGGGGGGGGGGAGGGGGGGAGGAGGGTCATTTTACTGAATAGAAATATGAAAAAAAAACTTGTGTTTTGGTGGTTTCTGGTTCAAACTATTCAAATACATGTCAGTTCTATCGGGTCAGCAGACACCTGCATATTTGTAATTTTGATGATGTGTCTGCTAGGTAGCTATCACAAAAATATTCTGGAGGTCTTTGAGGGGAATTTGAATTCCACATGCTTTATCAAAAACCAATGCTTTGGTGATTTCACAGAAGCTGCGTATCGTATTCCACAATCATGACCAAAAACAAAGTATCTTTAAACTGCATTTGTTACTCTTATTCTACAATTAAGTTGAGCAGTGAAGCAATCATGTGCTCAAAAACCAATTTATAAACATAATTTAATTTTCATTTCCAGTCCCCCTTTCGGTAAAGTAAAAATATCACCAATCTTGAAACAAAGCAAGCAGTGATGTGGAACATGTGCAAACATCTGTCATCGGGCTCATATAATACGTTTGTAGATGGGTGAGAAAAATAGTTCATAACAAGATTTAGTATTATAGAATGCAGCGTAAGTCAGTGCATGTGTGTGTGTGTCTTGAACAGCAGTTTGCATTTCAAAATGGTCGAAAGATTGCAGGAGTTTTCATAGGAGAGAAGAAATGAGAGAGACAGTGGGATGGAGGGTGTGGTGGAAAGGGGTGGTGGTGGTGGGGGGGGGGGGGGGGTGGAAGGATGCACTGGGATGTGAGAGGAGGAGGGAGAGACAGAGAGAAATGCAGTCAGTACATGCGCACATAAAACTCTCTCTCTGTCTTTCTTTCTCTCTGTCTTCTCTGTTCTGTTCTGTCTCTCTGTCTCTGTCTGTCTGTCTGTCTGTCTCTCTGTCTCTCTCTCTCTCTCTCTCTCTCTCTCTTCTCTCTCACACACACACACACACACACACACACACCACACACTCCTCTCTCTCTCTCTCTCTCTCTCACACACACACACACACACACACACACTCACACACACACACCACACACACACACACACATTACATTCCGCATATGTCAAGTAAACATCCAGTCATTCGATGTGGAAATTAGGTAGGATTAGGAGTAGTCTTGTTCTCCTGTGGAAGGGACAACCTTGAGAGGGAGGGAGAGGAGGGAAAATGCTGGGTGGGGGTAAGAAGAAAGGGGGGGAGTAGTATGAGCCTGCCCTGCAACCAAAAACAGTCTGGGAACACACACACACACACACACAATTACATTCCGTGTATGATATTGTGAGCACCGAGTCATTCGATGTGGAAATTAGGTGCAAGTCAAAGTCAGTTTTTGTATTCTCATTTCTTATAGAACAGGGGAGTACTTTACAATGGGAATGAAGAATATGCTGTGTGTGTGTGTATGTGTGTCTGTCTGTCTGTCCATGGTCAAAATGTGTTCCACTTGCTCCAGACAAAACTACTGGGCCGATTTTAGGTATGTTCATTATGTGTCAAGGATGATGCCCAAGGTTTCATTTTATGTTATAGCCGTTACTAACGGCCAGTTAACAGCCCAATAACAGTTTTTCTTCTTTATAGAATGTCTCAGAAAGTACTTGGCCAATCTTTCTGACAATTTGTATACATGTTCATTATAGGTCACGGATGATGCCCACTTTTCATTTTTACCGTTAAAGACATTACTAAGGTATAATGGCCCATAACGTTTTTTCTTCTTTATGGAATATCTCAGAAAGTACTTGGCTGATCTTTCTGACAATTTGCAGGTATGTTCATTATGAGGCACGGATGATGCTGGATGTTTTATTTTACCCCTTATAGCTGTTACTAATGGCTATAATGGCCCATAACAGTTTTTCTTCTTTATGGAATTTCTCAGAAAGTACTTGGCCAATCTTTCTGAAAATTTCTAAGTATGTTCATTATGGGTACGGATGATGCCTGATTGTTTTATTTACCGTTATAGCCATTACTAATGGCTATAACGGCCCATAACAGTTTTTCTTCTTTATGGAATATCTCAGAAAGTACTTGGCCAGTCTTTCTGAAAATTTGTAGATATGTTCATTGTGGGTCACGGATGATGCCAATGTTTTTATTTTACCATTATAGCTGGTTTTCTTCTTTAAGGAAAAATCTCAGAAAGTACTTGGCTGATCTTTCTGAAAATTTGTAGATATGTTTATTATGGTTCACAGATGATGGCCGATGTTTACCAGAATTGCGTTTTTCTAACGGCTGTAATGGCCCAAAATGGTTTTTCCTCTTTATGGAATATCTCACGCATATTCAAGATAAACTGGGAGTATGTTTATGTGCTTTGTATCTTGTTTTATTTGGAGATGGACATTGAATAAACCCTATCTGCTTTTTTTTCCAATCAAGCCATCTGCAAAAGTAAACAAAATGAATAGCTAGAAAATGAAAAAAATGACATGCAAACACAACCAAGTAAGGAAACTGAAATGCAATATCTGCACCATGAACGAAGACAAGAGATTTCTGAACATTCACCCTTTCAGTACCATCACTCAGTTGTATGTATGTGGCAGTTCTTTGTACATCAAGTCATATGCAGGTGCTAGGTGGGATTAAGAGTAATCTTTTTCACTGCAGAAGGGACAACCTTGAGTGGGAGGGGAGAAGAGGGGAATGCCAGCGGGGGGAGAAGAAAGGGGGAGCAATGTGAGGTGTGTGATGCAGCTGTCACTTTGAAAGATCTAATGACATTTCAGTGACATCGTATGGCAACTGGAGTTACTGTTTGATTTTCAGAAGTTTTTTTTCTTTTTTAATTGCTGCCTTTCTGGGGAATACTTTGCAACAAAAATGGCGCCAGTGACACTGAGGTGACAGTGCTGAGATAAGAAGCACCACCCATACAAGTGTGTTCCCTGTGTCCATTCATGGCCAGCATAACTGTTGTCCAATGAAAACTGCTGATTTACTATGTGGTTTAGACCAGCATAACTGAGCGTATACAGACATTAGAATGCTTCCACACTGCTGCATGTCTGTGTATGGACAAACTGGTACCCACATTTACATAGCGCCTCTGAACCAGCATGGTAGCAGTGCAGTGTCTCCTCTGTTAAGTTGCTGAAGATGACTGCACATCGACTGCTTTCTATGAGGTGCTGGAACTGTGACAGGACAGTGCGGGTGTAGTTGTGTATGGGGCAGCAAGAAGGAAGAGCAGAATTGGCAGGAGCAGGCTTGGGAGATGGGATGGAAATCAGTAGGCTTGCTCTTTGTGTCAAGTTCTGTTCTCTGTTCACAACAGCAACCTCCATTTGTAGGTATTCCACTTGTTTTTAACTTGATGTGAGGAATGCTTGCGTAAGATGTACACTTGAGTTGTTTTATGCTGACTTGAAAAAAAACAACAACAACAACAACAAAACAAGCAGTTCTTACTCCAGGTGGCACAAAATAGGAAAGTTTTGAGTTCAGGCGTGTTGGACTTAAATGTTTTCTACAAAATTATTTGATATTGGCATAATTTCAACATAGAATGAGTTAGTTCTGGCTTAAACTATTCTGCCTCGCTTTTGACTTCAGTTTAACTGCAGTCAGTGACTCAGAGATGAGTTTGAAATATAAACTGATTTGTCAATGAAGGGACTTAGAACAGAATGTAACTCAGTACTGTGTTTATCTGTTGTTTGCTAGTGGACTGATGTTTGTGTTGTTCTGAAGAATGGAAACTTTGAACACAGTTCAACATAAAGGGAATTGTATGCCAAGGAACTAGTGGAATATTTATGGTACGAGGCTAAATCAAACCTGATCTCTGGAGTAAAGAAAGTCCATGGTGGGTCATCAGGAAACTTGGATCAATGGCAGACTTCTACAAGAATACCACCAAATAAACATATTAGATAGTGACAGTCAGTGAAACAACATTTTGGAGTTTCTGACTGCATCCTAACTCTCACACCATACACACAGTGATGCAAGCAGACTCCACTGGGGAGTTTGATTTGGCACTGGAGGAAAACCTCCTCCTGGATGGTGCCCCACCCAACCTGCCCTCAAAGGGTGAACTTACTCATGCTTGCTCTACAACAAAGAAATTACTGCTGTAAGGATTAGCAGAATTAGCATAGCAGGTGGTGTCCTGCATGTGTTAGATCAGAAGATGAGAAGGGCACCAGGGAACACCACAGAAGCGACTCAGCAGCAGATTGATGTCTCCTCTGGTGGGTTGCCTCAAGGTGACTTGACACTGACTGCAACCTGAGGTGTGCCATGGTTGTGGCAGTACAAGCCAGCTTGTTGTGGATGGGAAATCCAAGTGAGACATGTGGGTGCCACTGGAATTGCATAGAAGATGAGACAGCATGCACCACACACACACACACACACACACACACACACACACACCACACAACACACCAACCTTTTTCATAACACCAACTTCAAAAGGAGAGAAACGGTTTCATGTATGCCTATATTTCTCCATGGTTCAGTCATGGACTAACCTGCAGAATGCTTTGAATCAGACAGCTCAATGCTAGCTATTTAATTATTCTAAATTCAGTTTATAGTATTGTAGGTGATTAGGTTTGAGTGGTTTTCAAGAGACAGTTTTGTAGGTTTTCATGAAAAAAAAATGTAGGTTTCTTAAACCTGAATGAACTCAGTTAAAACATAACAATGTGTTGGTGGTAGCTGCCAATTGTCTGTTTTCTATGTCTCTTTGGCAGGAGGAAAGAGGAAAATGTCTGTGACGGCTGGCCCACCTACCCCACCAAAGAGGCCAAGAACTGACAGTAAGTGGAGTTGGGCACTTGTAGTTTTTGAAGCACGGGAACTGGAACTTCAAAAAAACAGAAAAAAAAGAAATGAAAGGACTGTATATGCAGCCTAACATTACTGATTCCGAGCTGAAAGGTCTTTGGGTTGGATTCCTGTCACAGCCATTTATTTTAAGATGTTTGCACCCCAAAGGACTCCTACCCAGAGTTGAGTTTGCTGTAGGTTGAGTTGAGAAGGCTTAAATTAATATATCCTCATATCCCTTTCCCACTCCCCCATCCTTTCCTACTATCTGAAATCACCTTTAGCAAACAGACATTAAAGAGACTAATAACACACACACACACACACACACACACACACACACGCATACGCACATGCAAACACACACACACACACACCACACACACACAACACACACACACGCGCACATGCAAACACACACACACACACACACACACACACACACACACACACACACACACAAACATACATACACACACACGCATTATGCCTATATTTGTCCATGGTTTAGCCATGGACTAACACGCAGAATGCTTTGAATCAGAGAGCTCAATGCTAGGTTTTTAACAATTCTAAATTCAGTTTATAGTATTGTAGTCAATTAAGTTTGAAGTGGTTTTCAAGAGACAGTTTTATAGGTTTTCTGGAAAAAAAATGTAAGTTTCTTAAAATTGACTGAATCAGTTGAAATGTAACACTTCCATATGTGAGACATCATCATGGTGAGTGTATGGTTAATCCAGTAGAAGCAGCGAACCCACACATCAGCTGACAAGGCAAACCAGTCCTGTTGCCAGGCACCAGGTGCTTGTGCAAGATGCTGTCCAGCAATGGAAGTAGCTTCTATATCATTGGTTTACCTCCATTTGTTTGAGGGAACATGCACTATGATGAAAACCAGTTGCCTTTAGTTAGAAATATCAGTCCATTGAGGTCTAGTTGCCAGAAGTTAGAAATATCACAGTCTATTCATGTCTAGTAGATTGAATCACCAAAGATTAAAATTTTGTTTAAGTTATTTCATGTGTCTGGTGGGTGGGCTAGTGGGTTCAGACATAATGTTTATTGACTGGTGATCTTTTTTCTTCTCTTTGTTTTCTGAAGCAGAAAGAGAGAGGATGGAAAAGAGGGGGGGGGGGGGGGTATGCTGATATTGATAATGGCTTCTGGTCACAAAGCCAAGACATTTTCTTTTCAGCTAATGTAGAACAGTGTAGATGTAGTGCTTGCTTATTAACATTGATAATGACTCGGTCTTCAAACCTAGACATTTCCTTTTCAGCCAGTATACAACATCCTAAACATTGTCCCAGCTTATTAACTTGAAAAATGATTTGGCCATTAAACCAGACAGACTCAAAGGAGGAGGAGGGGAGATAAGCGTATGAGAGATGTGGCTGAAAGGAGTGTTGAGAATGACCGTTTCTGTGACCATGTTCTTTTTTTAATTTATTCAACATGGTCTTTTATTGGTCTGCTCCGACCGGCTCCTATCCAGAGTTGAGTTTGCCATGGGCTCACTTCCCCCACAACCTCTCTCTCTCTCTCGCTCTCTCTCTGTCTGTCTGTCTGTCTCTCTCGGGAAGCAGGAAAATGCGTCTGATAAATGTGTGAATTGAATAATATGGTTGACACTGGGCAGTCACAATATTGAAAGCATGCATGCACTATGATGAAAACCAGTTGCGTTCAGTTAGAAATATCAGTCCATTGAGGTCTAGTTGCCTGAAGTTAGAAATGTCACAGTCCATTCAGGTCTAGTAGATTGAATCACCAAAGATTAAAATTCTGTTTAACTTATTTCATGTGTGTTGGTGGGTGGGCTAGTGGGTTCAGACATAATGTTTATTGACTGGTGATCTTTTTTCTTCTCTTTGTTTTCTAAAGCAGAAAGAGAGAGGATGGAAAAGGGGGGGGGGGGGGAGTGTATGATGGTGTCAGTGCTGGTATGGTTGTCATGCTAGTAATGCTAGAGTCTGTTAAACTTGTATTTTCTGTTTTGTTTCTCCAGGTGATGAAGAAGCAGGTGTAGCACCTGTCCCAGGTAAGAATCTTGAATTACTTGTCTGAGAATTGTGGGGGGGGGGGGGGGGGGGGCATTTTACCGAACAGAAATATGAAAGAGAAAACTTATGTTTTGATGCTTTCTTGCTCAGCCCATTCAAATATATGTCGGTGCTGTCTAGTCACCACTTTTAGCCACCAAACGCCACCCACTTATATATTTTCAGCTGATATAGAATATTCAACATCTGGTGATTACTAAATAATAGTGATAATGGATTGGTAACAATGCCAGGGCAATTTCTTTTCAGCCAGTGAAGATGGCTGTAAATCTGGTGCCTGCTAACTAGTATTGATAAACAGAGGAAGCAGACAAAAAAGCAGAAGAAAAATCACAAAGATGATTGTGATGTTGCTGCCTTATCTATTGGGTTCATTGTCGGGCATTTAAGATTACTTGCAGGGAAAAAGTCCTCACAACAGCTTTGCAGACATTGCATACGAGTGCTGTTCTTAGATCTAGAATGTTACACTTGAAATGTAAAATTTTGAGAATTTTTAGCCATTTTCTTTTGCTGCCTTGGCAGGTCTGATGTAAAAGTAGGGGTGAAGAATGAGTAGTATGTTTTGTGTTGTCTGTATGTTAGGTAATGAGACCTTATTTGTGAACTGAGAGAGTGTTAAAACCTTTAAGTTCACGATGTTGTGATCATTCAAGTGAGATGTGCTTATCACAATGGCAGGCTTACTTTGATTTGATGTGTTAATGTGAAACCTACAACAGCGTAGTACTCTCAGAATAGTGACACAGCTTGTTTTGTAAATCACATGTTGGTATAAAACAAATGCAGTAACCAGGTAGGAGAGATTCCACTGTGTGCTATTCCTGAATTTTGAAAGTTACATTTTCTGACTTAAGAAGCTGTTTCTCATCAGACAGGAGGTGTATTTCCTGACATTTAACAGCAGCTGTGTGCATTGTGGCCATGGGTAAAATTTCAGCCTGCACATCCCACCCCATGTCTATTTTCTAGGCTGTTGTGTTGGGTGATTTGATAGATGGATTGTTTCCTTGGTTATTCATATTGACACATCCTGTCCACTTGGACAGGAAGACTTGATTGACAAGTTGATTGGAGAGTTTAGTGGTGATGATGTACAGATGGATAGTGTAAATCTGTGACGTTAAACTGGTGTTTTCTGTTTGTTTCTCCAGACAACCAGCCCGCTCCGCAGCAGGACCCTGTTGAGCAGCAACAGGACCCAGCAGGTAAGAAAGATCAGATCATTTGAATAAATGTCAATCCTGTGTAGTCACCACTTTCAGCCACCAAACATCCACCACTTTCTTTTCAGCTGATTAGAACATTATGAATCTGCTAAATGATAGTGATAATGGATTGGTCACAGTGCCAGGACATTTTCTTTTCAGCCAGTGTAGATGGTTCTACATCTGGTGCATGCTAACTGATATTGATAATGGCTTCTGGTCACAAAGCCAAGGCATTTTCTTTTCAGCTAATGTAGAACAGTCTAGATGTAGTGCCTGCTTATTAACATTGATAATGACTCGGTCTTCAACCCTGGCCATTTCCTTTTCAGCCAGTATACAACATCCTAAACATTGTGCCAGCTTATTAATTTGAAAAGTGATTTGGCCATTAAACCAGACAGACTCAGAGGAGGAGGAGGGGAGATAAGCGTATGAGAGATGTGGCTGAAAGGAGTGTTGAGAATGACCGTTTCTGTGACCATGTTCTTTTTTTAATTTATTCACCACGGTCTTTTTATTGGCTTTAAAGATTCTGTTTTAATTATTATTGTATGTGTGTATAAGGTGGATGGGGGGAAGGGTTAGTAGGTGGGTAAGGGGGGTGTTGCGTGCCCCTAGTGGCATGCCTTCCTCATTGATTCCAGTTCCTCGATCACAGCTATGCCCCAGTTTGTCACAGTGTCAGCATTCTGCAGAGTAGTCAGTAACTATTTATGAGGCAACTGGCCGAAGGAGACACTGCAATGCTTTATGCTGGTTCCTACAGGGATGCAAGCAACTCGGCCTAAGTCCAAAATCTGTCCTAGAAGAAGTTTGTGTGTTCCCAGTTCCTGCAGAACTAAACTTTGTATTTGGATAATTTTCAAGGTTCAGGTATAATGTATATTGACAAGCAGCTGCCGTGGCAAAGTGGTTAGCATCGCGAAGTCCCGGCTGGGAGATCGTGGGTTCGATTCCCATCAGTCATGTGGGATTTTTCTGCTCCGACCGGCTCCTACCCAGAGTTGAGTTTGCCATGGGCTCACTCTCCCCCCCCACCTCTCTCTCTCTCTC
The DNA here is from genome assembly GCA_033310375.1 of Conus canariensis. Lineage (NCBI taxonomy): Eukaryota > Metazoa > Mollusca > Gastropoda > Neogastropoda > Conidae > Conus > Conus canariensis. The sequence goes on along the minus strand of JAMYXO010004520.1, from coordinate 4,563 downwards.
TGTCTCGCTCTCTGTCTCTCTCTCTCTCTGTCTCTCTCTCAGGAAGCAGGAAAATGCATCTGATAAATGTGTGAATTGAATAATATGGTTGACACTGGGCAGTTACAATATTGAAAGCATGCATGCACTATGATGAAAACCAGTTGCGTTCAGTTAGAAATATCAGTCCATTGAGGTCTAGTTGCCTGAAGTTAGAAATATTACAGTCCATTCAGGTCTAGTAGATTGAATCACCAAAGATTGAAATTCTGTTTAAGTTATTTCATGTGTGTTGGTGGGTGGGCTAGTGGGTTCAGACATAATGTTTATTGACTGGTGATCTTTTTTCTTCTCTTTGTTTTCTAAAGCAGAAAGAGAGAGGATGGAAAAGGGGGGATAGTGTATGATGGTGTCAGTGCTGGTATGGTCGTCATGCTAGTAATGCTAGAGTCTGTTAAACTTGTATTTTCTGTTTTGTTTCTCCAGGTGATGAAGAAGCAGGTGTAGCACCTGTCCCAGGTAAGAATCTTGAATTACTTGTCTGAGAATTGGGGGGGGGGGGGGGGGGGGGCATTTTACTAAACAGAAATATAAAGAGAAAACTTATGTTTTGATGCTTTCTTGCTCAGCCCATTCAAATATATATCGGTGCTGTCTAGTCACCACTTTTAGCCACCAAACGCCCCACTTATATATTATCAGCTGATATAGAATATTCAACATCTGGTGATTACTAAATAATAGTGATAATGGATTGGTCACAATGCCAGGGCAATTTCTTTTCAGCCAGTGAAGATGGCTGTAAATCTGGTGCCTGCTAACTAGTTTTGATAAACAGAGGAAAGCAGACAAAAAAGCAGAAGAAAAATCACAAAGATGATTGTGATGTTGCTGCCTTATCTATTGGGTTCATTGTTGGGCGTTTAAGTTTACTTGCAGGGAAAAAGTCCTCACAACAGCTTTGCAGACATTGCATAGAGTGCTGTTCTTAGATCTAGAATGTTACACTTGAAATGTAAAATTTTGACAATTTTTAGCCATTTTCTTTTGCTGCCTTGGCAGGTCTGATGTGTACAGTAGGGGTGAAGAATGAGTAGTATGTTTTGTGTTGTCTGTATGTTAGGTAATGAGACCTTATTTGTGAACTGAGAGAGTGTTAAAACCTTTAAGTTCACGATGTTGTGATCATTCAAGTGAGATGCGCTTATCACAATGGCAGGCTTACTTTGATTTGATGTGTTAATGTGAAACCTACAACAGCGTAGTACTCTCAGAATAGTGACACAGCTTGTTTTGTAAATTACATGTTGGTATGAAACAAATGCAGTAACCAGGTGGGAGAGATTCGCACTGTGTGCTATTCCTGAATTTTGAAAGTTACATTTTCTGACTTAAGAAGCTGTTTCTCATCAGACAGGAGGTGTATTTCCTGACATTTAACAGCAGCTGTGTGCATTGTGGCCATGGGTAAAATTTCAGCCTGCACATCCCACCCCATGTCTATTTTCTAGGCTGTTGTGTTGGGTGATTTGATAGATGGATTGTTTCCTTGGTTATTCATATTGACACATCCTGTCCACTTGGACAGGAAGACTTGATTGACAAGTTGATTGGAGAGTTTAGTGGTGATGATGTACAGATGGATAGTGTTAAATCTGTGAGTTAAACTGGTGTTTTCTGTTTGTTTCTCCAGACAACCAGCCCGCTCCGCAGCAGGACCCTGTTGAGCAGCAACAGGACCCAGCAGGTAAGAAAGATCAGATCATTTGAATAAATGTCAATCCTATGTAGTCACCACTTTCAGCCACCAAACATCACCACTTTCTTTTCAGCTGATTAGAACATTATGAATCTGCTAAATGATAGTGATAATGGATTGGTCACAGTGCCAGGACATTTTCTTTTCAGCCAGTGTAGATGGTTCTACATCTGGTGCATGCTAACTGATATTGATAATGGCTTCTGGTCACAAAGCCAAGGCATTTTCTTTTCAGCTAATGTAGAACAGTCTAGATGTAGTGCCTGCTTATTAAATTGATAATGACTCGGTCTTCAACCCTGGCCATTTCCTTTTCAGCCAGTATACAACATCCTAAACATTGTGCCAGCTTATTAATTTGAAAAGTGATTTGGCCATTAAACCAGACAGACTCAGAGGAGGAGGAGGGGAGATAAGCGTATGAGAGATGTGGCTGAAAGGAGTGTTGAGAATGACCGTTTCTGTGACCATGTTCTTTTTTTAATTTATTCACCATGGTCTTTTTATTGGCTTTAAAGATTCTGTTTTAATTATTATTGTATGTGTGTATAAGGTGGATGGGGGGAAGGGTTAGTAGGTGGGTAAGGGGGTGTTGCGTGCCCCTAGTGGCATGCCTTCCTCATTGATTCCAGTTCCTCGAATCACAGCTATGCCCCAGTTTGTCACAGTGTCAGCATTCTGCAGAGTAGTCAGTAACTATTTATGAGGCAACTGGCCGAAGGAGACACTGCAATGCTTTATGCTGGTTCCTACAGGGATGCAAGCAACTCGGCCTAAGTCCAAAATCTGTCCTAGAAGAAGTTTGTGTGTTCCCAGTTCCTGCAGAACTAAACTTTGTATTTGGATAATTTTCAAGGTTCAGGTATAATGTATATTGACAAGCAGCTGCCGTGGCAAAGTGGTTAGCATCGCGAAGTCCCGGCTGGGAGATCGTGGTAGATTCCACAGTCATGTGGGATTTTTCTGCTGAACGCTCATACCAAGTTGAGTTTGCCATGGTCACCTCCCCCCCACCTTCTCTTCTCTCTGTATTCCAGTCTCTCTGCTCTCTGTTTCTCTCGGAAGCAGGAAAATGATCAAATGTGTATGATAATATGGTTGAATGGGCAGTTCAATATGAAAGCATGCAAGCACTATGATGAACCAGTTGCGTCAGTTAGAAATATCAGTCATTGAGGTCTAGTTGCCTGAAGTTAGAAATATTACAGTCCATTGAGGTCTAGTAGATTGAATCACCAAAGATTGAAAGTTCTGTTTAGTTTTTTTCATGTGTGTTGGTGGGTGGGCTAGTGGGTTCAGACATAATGTTATTGACTGGTGATCTTTTTTCTTCTCTTTGTTTTCTAAAGCAGAAAGAGAGAGGATGGAAAAGGGGGGATAGTGTATGATGGTGTCAGTGCTGGTATGGTCGTCATGCTAGTAATGCTAGAGTCTGTTAAACTTGTATTTTCTGTTTTGTTTCTCCAGGTGATGATGAAGCAGGTAGCCACCTGTCCAGGTAAGAATCTTGAATTACTTGTCTGAGAATTGGGGGGGGGGGGGGGGGGGGGGGGGGGCATTTTACTAAACAGAAATATAAAGAGAAAACTTATGTTTTGATGCTTTCTTGCTCAGACCATTCAAATATATCGGTGCTGTCTAGTCACCACTTTTAGCCACCAAACGCCTGCCCTTATATATTATCAGCTGATATAGAATATTCAACATCTGGTGATTACTAAACAATAGTGATAATGGATTGGTCACAATGCCAGGGCAATTTCTTTTCAGCCAGTGAAGATGGCTGTAAATCTGGTGCCTGCTAACTAGTTATGATAAACAGAGGAAAGCAGACAAAAAAGCAGAAGAAAAATCATCAAAGATGATTGTGATGTTGCTGCCTTATCTATTGGGTTCATTGTTGGGCGTTTAAGTTTACTTGCAGGGAAAAAGTCCTCACAACAGCTTTGCAGACATTGCATATGAGTGCTGTTCTTAGATCTAGAATGTTACACTTGAAATGTAAATGTTGACAATTTTTAGCCATTTTCTTTTGCTGCCTTGGCAGGTCTGATGTATACAGTAGGGGTGAAGAATGAGTAGTATGTTTTGTGTTGTCTGTATGTTAGGTAATGAGACCTTATTTGTGAACTGAGAGAGTGTTAAAACCTTTAAGTTCACGATGTTGTAATCATTCAAGTGAGATGCGCTTATCACAATGGCAGGCTTACTTTGATTTGATGTGTTAATGTGAAACCTACAACAGCGTAGTACTCTCAGAATAGTACACAGCTTGTTTTGTAAATCACATGTTGGTATGAAACAAATGCAGTAACCAGGTGGGAGAGATTCCGCTGTGTGCTATTCCTGAATTTTGAAAGTTACATTTTCTGACTTAAGAAGCTGTTTCTCATCAGACAGGAGGTGTATTTCCTGACATTTAACAGCAGCTGTGTGCATTGTGGCCATGGGTAAAATTTCAGCCTCGCACATCCCACCCCATGTCTATTTTCTAGGCTGTTGTGTTGGGTGATTTGATAGATGGATTGTTTCCTTGGTTATTCATATTGAACATCCTGTCCACTTGGAACAGGAAGACTTGATTGACAAGTTGATTGGAGAGTTTAGTTGGTGATGATGTTACAGATGGATAGTGTAAACCTGTAATGTTAAACTGTGTGTTTTCTGTTTGTTTCTCCAGACAACCAGCCCGCTCCGCAGCAGGACCCTGTTGAGCAGCAACAGGACCCAGCAGGTAAGAAAGATCAGATCATTTGAATAAATGTCAATCCTATGTAGTCACCACTTTCAGCCACCAAACATCACCACTTTCTTTTCAGCTGATT
>JAMYXO010004519.1:0-17329 GCA_033310375.1 Conus canariensis | reverse complement strand
AGATGGTGCACACAACACACACACACACACACACACACACACACACACACACACACACACACACATGCACACAACACACACACACATGCACACACACACACACACACATCACACAACACACACACACACACACACACACACACACATCACACAACACACACACACACACACACACACACACACACACACACACACACACACACACACACACAACACAGGTGATACATATAGTCTACACATACGCAGTGCACACAAGCCAAATTAAAACTAATAATTCTGATCTACTGCTAAGACGTAAAACTCATGAAGTTCGATATTAGTTGTCTCACTTCTGCATGCACTACTAAGCCCAACATGTTCCAAACTGAAGACATGTGAAGCTTGCTGGTTGGTTTGCTTAAGGACGTATGTAAGCCCAACAAGACTGAAAAGAAATAGCATTTGATAGCAGTTTTGCATGTCCTGGTAACTAGCCATTTTGTGACAATTGTTGTCCTGGATACTTATAGCTCATGCTTCTGCATTTGTCCAGATTGACATTGTCCAGGTAATTATACATTTTGATAGCCAGATGAAGACCATTGTGAAGCTTGGTAACTGGTATAGCTTTTGATAGCCAGATTGACCATTGTCTGGTAAACTGATAGCCATTTTGATAGCCAGATTGACCATTGTCCTGGTAACTTGCACTTTGTTTGTAACTCCTTTGTTGAAACGTCACTGCAGTGCTGGTCAGTTATCTCGCCGAGCTTCTGGTATGTGGGCATCGCGTGTGCCAGGTGATGCGTTTCTGTATTTTTTTTTTTTTTTTTTTTTTTTTTTGTAGGGAGAGATGTGGCACTGCATGTGGGAAAGTAATCTTTGTTGTTGTCATTATTGCTGCTCTTGTTCATGATTTAGTTTACAATGACATTGCATGTACAAATGTATGGTTAGATCCAGGTGTTAAACTGATTGTTTCATGATGATATGCCAAATGGACCTGGTGCCATGTGAACCATGTATCGATTGTAACAGTGTTATTCAAAACACTTCAGCCCCGTAAAATTAGTAGTCGAGACGGGTCTTCTAATGTGTATAAAATACAACAAAGCAGAGAAATGTATGCAGTTGGTCAGCCTTTTTCAAACTCTGCCATTTGTCAGTTGTGGCTTGGACTGAAATCAAATTTTTGGTCAGACAGTGAAACGAAACGAAATGTTTGATCAAGAAAACTGAATGATTACACCGGGTCTTATTGTAGATCTTCATTTTTTTCTGGAACATACTGGCGAAAGTATTTCATGAAGTATGACACAGATTCTTTCTGTAACTGTCATTTGTGACATGTTGTCAATGTGACTTTTAAAAAAACAACAGTATTCTCTTCAGAATGCCTTGTAAGAAATGTATAGAAAACTCTCAGATATTGCAGTCGTTTGAGTCAAAAGTTTCCACACGTTAAATGTCATCTGTTCAGATGGTAAAATTTAACTGATCTGATTATTTCAGTATTTGTTTGTTTTTATAAACCATCAATAGTATCTAAGTAAACTGTGCTTGTTTGTTTTCTGTCAGGTTTGAAGAATGGTTTGTTTATCAAGACACATGACTCATTTGTCTATAATTAGTACATAATTCATTTTTCAGAATATGCACATAGAGCTTCAGAGTGTCGGTGCACCAGCGACATTTTCATGTGTCATTTGTACATGACGCCTCACATATCAAGTTCATGCGCCATGATGTTGCGCGCCTTTTGCCCTAATGCAGATGCAGGAACCGGTCCATAGTTCAGGAACTCAGACTTCTGGAGGATCAGAAGCGAAACATTGTGCCAGTTTACACAACCACAGTTCATTCTGAGATATGAATGATCAGCTTTTGAATGATTTGGAATCAAAGAAAGTGACAAGATCAGGATTCGAGGAAGAATAGAGTACCGTCCCTGTGTAATTCAAGGCCTGATACAAGTTGCACTCATTGTGCCGTGCAGTTGGCAGTGTCAGATATATCACAGAAGGCCTGATACAATTACAAGTTATCAGCACTCAGTTGCATGTCTTTCGAGGGCATAAGTTGCACTCTTGTGCTGTGCAGTATATATCACAGAAGGCCTGATACAGTGCACTCATTGTGCGTGCAGTTGTCAGTGACAGATATATCACAGAAGGCCTGATACAAGTTGCACTCTTTGCGTGCCGTGCAGTGACAGATATATCACAGAAGGCCTGATACAAGTTGCACTCATTTGTGCCGTGCAGTTGGCAGTGTCAGGTATATCACAGAAGGCCTGATACAAGCTGCACTCATTGTGCGTGCAGTTGGCAGTGTCAGGTATATCACAGAAGGCCTGATACAAGCTGCACTCATTGTGCCGTGCAGTTGGCAGTGTCAGTATATCACAGAAGGCCTGATACAAGCTGCACTCATTGTGCCGTGCAGTTGGCAGTGTCAGGTATATCACAGAAGGCCTGATACAAGCTGCACTCATTGTGCCGTGCAGTTGGCAGTGTCAGGTATATCACAGAAGGCCTGATACAAGCTGCACTCATTGTGCCGTGCAGTTGGCAGTGTCAGGTATATCACAGAAGGCCTGATACAAGTTGCACTCATTGTGCCGTGCAGTTGCAGTGACAGATATATCACAGAAGGCCTGATACAAGTTGCACTCATTGTGCCGTGCAGTTGGCAGTGCAGTATATCACAGAAGGCCTGATACAAGTTGCACTCATTGTGCCGTGCAGTTGGCAGTGTCAGGTATATCACAGAAGGCCTGATACAAGTTGCACTCATTGTGCCGTGCAGTTGGCAGTGTCAGGTATATCACAGAAGGCCTGCATGTTACAAATTACGAAGCCTGTACAAGTGCACTCATTGTGCCGTGCAGTTGGCAGTGACAGATATATCACAGTAAGGCCTGATGACAGATATACAGAGCCTGCATACATTGTGCCGTGCAGTTGGCAGTGTCAGATATATCACAGAAGGCCTGATACAAGTTGCACTCATTGTGCCTGCAGTTGGCAGTGACAGATATATCACAGAAGGCCTGATACAAGTTGCACTCATTGTGCCGTGCAGTTGGCAAGTGACAGATACTCATCACAGAAGGCCTGATACAAGCTGCACTCATTGTGCCGTGCAGTTGGCAGTGTCAGATATATCACAGAAGGCCTGATACATTGTACGTGCAGTTGGCAGTGACAAATATAACACAGAAGACCTGATACACTGTGCTGTGCAGTTGGCAGTGACATATATCACAGAAGGCAAACCGCAGGTGGACAGTGTCACAAACCGGCCAACAGAGCATGAAGAAAAATATTTTTTAGTAAATCAAACAGTGCAGTGCGCAGATGTGATCAGATAACAAACCTTTCTTCATGATGCAGTTCAGGAAGACTATATACAGTCCCCCCACCCCTCCCCCAACCCACCACCACCACTGAATGCTTTCCACCCCACCTACACCTTTCCTTTCCATACCTGTTTTTCTAACCCTTCCACCACCACCCCCCCCCCCCATTTTTTTTTCTTTAGTCTACTATCACACACACACACACACACACACACACACACCACACAACACACACACATCACGCACACATACACACACAACACACACACACACACACAAAACACACACACACACACACACATGCATGCACACATACACACATACACAAACAACACACACACACACACACACACACACACACACACACACACACACACACACCACTCATACACACACACATACAGCACTTGTTAGTATACACAAACACAGTGTTCACCAAGTGAAAGTACAGTGAAAGCAAATTGGTGATGCTTACAGCTAACAGCTGGTTAAAACTGATTGAAAGCTCCAAGGTGTTAATTAAAAGTTTGTCTCATGCTCTTGCGTTTAGTCCCCTCATTTTAAGCTGCCATCTGATGTGTCCCATGATGATTGAAAAAAAATCTGAAGCTCTGTGCATAATCAAAATACAAGTAAACTGCCAGCGTTATGCGAGGTAAGGAAGTGTGTGTAAAAGATATAATCAGAAACCTCACATTGTCCCACATCCCTCCCATCTCTAACCCACAGTGACATCATCTTCTGACTGTCCTTTTCAGTGACATGCATCCCCACCCCTCAACACATTCTCTCCCCCCCTCCCCAACACAACGTAAGACTTCACACACACACACACACACACACACACACACACACACACACACACACACACACACACATGCTGGGATTAGTTTAGTTTAGTTGAATGTCTGAACTTGATCATCTGTGCCCCACAAAACCTCTGGTCTTCATATGGCAATAAAATATGTTCTTGTTCACACACACACACACACACACACACACACACACACACACACACACACACACACACACACACACCATTGAATGGGAATGATGACTTCATGATTTAGCTTTTATTTTCCAAATTTTGAACAAGATCCCCCAGCTCCCCTCCCAACCACATCCCATCTTCCTGTGATGATTGTGCTTACATGTGCCATGCAGATGTGACTGATTTTAATTGTTGCTTACATATTATAATCTGAAGCAATAAAATATTTTGCTGTATTTCTGTGGCTGCACCGTATGTCTGTCTTTCAGAGGAAGCATGACTTCAGTGCTGCAGGTAGCTCTCGCTGTGCCTTAACTAGTTTTAAGGCCTGTGGGAGGATACAAACTGTGTGGGATGGATTGATAAACCAGGAAAATGCATTAACACTCAAGAGATAGAATTTTATATTGCCATTTTACATTGTCATAAAAAGCTGTACCAACTTTAAAGAAAAAATCAAGAATGTTTTTAAAATAAAGGTTGAATGAGACTGTTTATGATTTGTCACCTTAAAAGTAAGAGTCCAACAATATGATAATACAACACTCATGTTACTGTCAAAACCAAAAGTTCTATACCGATCATTCTATAATCCTGCCAGTAGTCCTTATCAGCCCTTCAGAATAGATTCTGGGACTTGCTATCAGTATGTCCTTTATAATCAGCACCCTGCATCAGGATAGATTCTGAGTACACTCTGCTATCAGTTGTCCTTTATAATCGCACCTGCATCAGGATAGTTCTGAGTACACTCTGCTATCAGTATGTCCTTTATAATCAGCACCCTGCATCAGGATAGATTCTGAGTACACTCTGCTACAGTTGTCCTTTATAATCAGCACCCTGCATCAGGATAGATTCTGAGTACACTCTGCTATCAGTTGTCCTTTAAATCAGCACCCTGGCATCGGATAAGATCTGAGGTACACTCTGCATCAGTGTGTTTTTTATAATCAGGCACCTACATCAGGTTTAAATCTGGTAAATCAATAGGCGCACCATACATTTTAGTTTAATTGTTAAATCAAAGGGCACCTACATCAGGGTTTTAAATCTGGTTAAAATCAAAGGGGCACCATACATCAGGGTTTTAAATCTTGTTAAAATCAAAGGGGCACCATACATCAGGGTTTTAAATCTTGTTAAAATCAAAGGGGCACCATACATCAGGGTTTTAAATCTGGTTAAAATCAAAGGGGCACCATACATCAGGGTTTTAAATCGTGTTAAAATCAAAGGGGCACCATACATCAGGGTTTTAAATCTGGTTAAAATCAAATGGGCACCATACATCAGGGTGTTAAATTGTGTTAAAATCAAAGGGGCACCATACATCAGGGTATTAAATCTTGTTAAAATCAAAGGGGCACCATGCATCAGGGTTTTAAATCTGGTTAAAATCAAAGGGGCACCATACATCAGGGTGTTAAATCGTGTTAAAATCAAAGGGGCACCATACATCAGGGTATTAAATCTGGTTAAAATCAAAGGGGCACCGTACATCAGGGTATTAAATCTGGTTAAAATCAAAGGGGCACCATACATCAGGGTTTTAAATCTGTTAAAATCAAAGGGGCACCATACATCAGGGTTTTAAATCTGGTTAAAATCAAAGGGGCACCATACATCAGGGTTTTAAATCTGGTTAAAATCAAAGGGGCACCATACATCAGGGTTTTAAATCTGGTTAAAATCAAAGGGACACCATACATCAGGGTTTTAAATCTTGTTAAAATCAAAGGGTCAGTCCATTATTATCAGCATTCCAGACAAAGCCTGAGTCTACAGAGTCTGTTGTAATCCTAGTCATTTGTAGTGGCCTTCTTGATACTGAAGATCTTTAAGACACAATAGTAAAGACGCAAAATCATTTTCTGTACTTAAAATATACTGCAATAGATGTTAAATAACCGACTGCAGCCAGCAAAATCATCTTAAACAAGCCTACTTGATTTTCTTTTTTTTTTTTTTTTTTTAACCCATTTTGCCGTTTTTCATCTTCCAAGCCAACTCACAGGCGTTGCCCCCACATGGCTCATTGCAGCTCCCCATCCACAGCCACAGCATGGCTCATCCCGCGACCCATCCACAGCCACAGCGTGGCTCATCCCGCGACCCATCCACAGCCACAGCGTGGCTCATCCCGCGACCCATCCACAGCCACAGCGTGGCTCATCCCGCGACCCATCCACAGCCACAGCGTGGCTCATCCCGCGACCCATCCACAGCCACAGCGTGGCTCATCCCGTGACCCATCCACAGCCACAGCGTGGCTCATCCCGCGACCCATCCACAGCCACAGCGTGGCTCATCCCAGCGCCCATCCACAGCCACAGCGTGGCTCATCCCGCGACCCATCCACAGCCACAGCGTGGCTCATCCCGCCAAGCCTTGGCCCCGACACGACAATCTACAGGGAGCAGTCGATGCCTTGTCATGAGGTGACCCATCCACAGCCACAGCGTGGCTCATCCCACCAAGCCTTGGCCCCGACACGGCAATCTACAGGAAGCAGTCGATGCCTTGTCATGTGACCCATCCACAGCCACAGCGTGGCTCATCCCGCCAAGCCTTGGCCGACACGACAATCTACAGGAAGCAGTCGATGGCTTGTCATGAGGTGACCCATCTACAGCCACAGCGTGGCTCGTCCCGTCAAGCCTTGGCCCCGACACGACAATCTACAGGAAGCAGTCAATGGCTTGTCATGAGGTGACCCATCCACAGCCACAGCGTGGCTCGTTCCGTCAAGCCTTGGCCCCGACACGACAATCTACAGGAAGCAGTCGATGCCTTGTCAGTGACCCATCCACAGCCACAGCGTGGCTCATCCCGCCAAGCCTTGGCACTGACACGACAATCTACAGGAAGCAGTCAATGGCTTGTCATGAGGTGACCCACAAGAGATGACCCACTGTTGCCCAGTCACTTTGGTGGTGTGTGGTGGTGCTTGTTCTGATCTGATGACACCAGGACACCACTAGTAAGCCCCCTACTGACTTGTTCTGATCTGACGAACAGCCAGGACACCACCTAGTAAGCCCCCTACTGACTTGTTCTGATCTGAGGAACAGCCTTGACAGCACCTAGTAAGCCCCCTACTGACAACTTCATTGTGGAGCCAGCTTGACTGAGCTCTCCCTCCCAAGAGCACAATCACATCTGTCCAATGACAGTCTAAAAGGCTGGGGGGGGGGGGGACCGAGATTAAGAAGGGCATGGGGCGCGCTGTGAGCTTTCTCTTTAAAGGGTTCAAAGTGGGCTTAAGAAAGGGCATGGGGCCGCAGACTTGAGTTTCTCTTTAAGATCAAATGGGCCTGTGTAAGAGAAGGATCCGCATGGCGGAGGCCGTCAAATGAGGCTGTGTAAGAGAAGGGCATGGGGGGCCGCAGACTGTGAGGCTTTCTCTTTAAAGGGTTTCAAAGTGAGGCTGTGTAAGAGAAGGGCATGGGGGGCCGCAGACTGGTGAGGCTTTCTCTGTTCAAAGAGGGTTTCAAAGTGAGGCCTGTGTAGGTAGAAACTGAAACATGACAAAAACCAAACAGAAGAACAGAATTACTGAGCTGCCAAACAAAGGAACAAATTCTCCACAGACACAATGCATCTTGACTTATTGAGTCCTTTTAGGCTGTACAAACAATATTCAGAATGATCCAAACAAAGGGTGAACAATCGCTCACTTAACTCTTTGATCTGGGTGAAAATGTGGCGTGGTTGGAAAACTACAGAATGAAACTTAAAGAGAAGAGGGAGGGGGAGAAGACAGTTTATAACAATAGTAATTCATAATGAAAATAGTACTGATAATATTAATAATGATGTTAACAATAATTTGTTGATAGAAGTAGTAGTTCTATTAATGGTAATAGAAGAAGAAGAAGAGGAAGAGCAAGAAGAATGCCTACAATACTAGTAGCTATGAGTCGTATTAATAAGCAGAAGAGCAAGACTATAGAAAATAGGATAGTTAGTAAGATAAAACCTAAGAAATCAGTTAATAGGTAAACTAACATTGCTACCACTGATGACAATTAGGATAACAGAAATCATAATTCTAATAATGTAGAGAATTGGAAAAGTGAAATTGTTGTTATAATAGTAGCATTGATAATAATAATAATAATATGACAATAATAATATTGATGATGATGATGATGATGATGATGATGATACAACTACTATGAATCCTAGCTAATGTAATGTGTCCAGTGTGTCCATGACATTTTCCTGGCACTGTCTCTTTCAAATGCGCATAAGCAAGGAATCATTCAAGAAAGCTGTTGAGATACATTCTTTTAATCTCAAGGTAGCAAAAACTGGCTTCATGATTTTAATGAACAAACACTCCAACCCATTTTGGAGCGCATTGCATTCAAAAATTTTTCCTTTCCATTCGAATCTCAACAGCTTTCTGTATTCCTTGCAAATGGGTACAGAGTAGTAAGCATCTTACAAGTCCAAGGATGCCATTATATAGCAGTTGTTGCTAACCAAAACCAAGGCCATAGCCAAAGTGACCATCTTAAAATGGTGATAGGTTATTTCTTCATTTAGACTTTTTAGGTTTAGGATCATTTCTGTGATCCATCTTTTTTCTGCCGAGGGAAGACTGGTAACACCACTTCTCCATGAGTGTGCTCACACTCTGTTACAACTTTTTTCCAAACCAATTTTTCAATTTCTTCATCAGTAACAGCTGTTTCTGCAGCATTCATCCTGAATGAATGTGAGGGTGGACATGAAAAAGTAGCGAAGTCTTCCAGATTACAGTCAGTCTCAATTTCAACACCAGTCACCCATTTAGGATGTTGGGATCTGATGTCAGCTTAACCCAATTTTCTGTAAATTTAGCCAGTCTACCTGCTTCAAACTCTTTGGCTTCCAGTGTCAGCAACTGAACAGTGCTGGTTAACTGTGCATCAAAATCACTTACCTCAGTTACTGAGACAGAGAGAAGCTGTTCCTCTGGTTGCACCCTTTGGGAAAGCTGTTGTAGCGCTGCTCCCGTGTCTGTTGCTTTGGGGACTGATAGCCCCCATGTCTGGCTGGGAAATGCTTGTTTGAGACGGCCCCTTAAACTAAAGGACCCTTTTTCTGTGGCCCCCCATTGCCGTCATACTGGAAGCGAGTAAATTTGGGGATGTTTCCCTTTTTCCCAGCAGACAAGGCTTTGTAGCCTATCTTCTCCATTTCATTTATGTCCTTGAGGGTGGAAGCAAGATTGTCACCAAACAAATGTTCCGTAACGTCAATTGTTTCATCACACATGCGCAGATTGACCGGTGGACACATCACTTGACAACGGAACATGGATGACTCGTGCATGGCATGTCCTAGCAACGCAATTCCATCTGTGCAGTTCCGAATCAGTTCTGCATTCTGTCGTGAAGTCTCATTCTGGTCTGCCACGCGGGCAGTCGTGGTTGTGGCCCTGATAATGGCGCGCTGAGCATGTGCGATCTTCAGATCCACTTTGCGTTAATCTGTTGAAAGTTTGGATCATATCGCCTTGTTTACCAACGGCAAAACTAATTTTGCGCAATTTTCCATTGAGCCTTAGGTTTCTCCTTCTGACCTTTTCACTCAAGTTTCATCTAAAACGCCCATTGACTGTTGTTGCCAAACAGTCACTGACCTTTTAACCTAGCATTTCTTTTCCACTGAGCTCTTGTTTGATTTCATCAAACAACTGAGTGTTTTCTTTCTTAGTGGTGCTAGAGGTAGAGCTACATGCATTTCCCTCAGTCAGTGCCTTTTAACCTAGCAGTTCTTTTCCACTGAGCTCTTGTTTGATTTCAGCAAACAACTGAGTGTTTTCTTTCTTAGTGGAGCTAGAGGTAGAACTCCATGCATTTCCCTCAGTCAGTGCCTTTTCACACTGCTAGGGTTTGTCATATTCAGCGTCAGAATCGTTTCCGCTCATGTCTCCGGCATCGAGTTTACGTTTTAAGGAAGTTCTCAGATGAGTTTTGAATTCACTGAACCTCTTTTCCCATTTTGCATCCAAACTTTGAGCTACATCTTGAAGCCTGTCCTCTAATGTTCCCTCCGGTTTGGAATCTCTCCAGTCCTTACTTCGACAGGCCTTTCATCTTGATCATGTGAGGCCATAGTGCCAGACTAGGTACTGGTGAGTTTCAGATAGAAAGACTGACAGCCGGCGATGACTGTTTTGTAGATCTGAGCAGCTACATGAAATCTGGCTGATAAAAAATGACAGAGAGGACCCAGCCTTGCTATCTTTAACCGATAAAGTGAAAGAAGAATATAAAGGAAAGGAGTGACCTTGTGAAACAATGATTTCTCTTTTGCTGGAAAAAGCATGTGTCTTGTCTCTGGCATGATACAAGCGTCAGTGGCTAGATGTACGCACATCATATCTCATGTCCTTGTGAATGACCAATTGCTAGACAATTAATAAATCTCATTTGATAGGCCCACAGACCCGATAGTTCAGAGGTGCTAGTTTAATCGTGACTTAGTTGCTGTTGTTGTTGCTTTTTTTTTTTTCTAGGATGGTTCCAAAATTGCTTCTTTTCACCTCTTAGGAATAATTTTGCTGGTGCCTGCCTCTTTTCTGTCCTAGCTGATTATTGTAAGAAAAGCAAGAAGCAGAGCACAAGTGAGTTTCAAGATAAGAAAGCATTATATGAAAATATCTGCCAAAATCACATCAACTAGTTGTGTCTTGAAGGACTTGTGGGTCAGTGTGTGGGTTGTGATGATGCTGCATTCTTTAAATTGAATCCAGCTGTGCACAGAGTTTTTCTGGCATGTGCTGGTGGACTGATGTTTGTATTGTGACTGTTGTGTGTGTTGTAACTGATACGTGTATTGTAACTGGTGTGTGTATTGTGACTGACATGTGTTACTGTGACTGATGTGTGTATTGTGACTGATGTGTGTATTGTAACTGTACTGCTCTCTTTGAATTGAATCCAGCTCTGCACAGCATTTTTCTACCATATTCTTGTGGACTGATGTGTGTATTGTGACTGATGTGTGTATTGTCACTGATGTGTGTATTGTCACTGATGTGTGTATTGTCACTGATGTGTTATGACTGTGTGTTTGTCACTGATCTGTTGTAATTGATCCACTGGCTGTGTGTATTGTACTGCATGTGTATGTGACTGATGTGTGTATTGTGACTGATGTGTGTATTGTACTGATGTGTGTATTGTGACTGATGTTGTATTGTGACTGATGTGTGTATTGTAACTGATGTGACGTGTTTTGTCACTGATGTGTGTATGTCACTGATGTTGTATTGGTATTGTCACTTGATGTACGTGTTATTGTCTGATGGTGTATTGTCATGATGTGTGTATGTACTGTGTGTGTATTGTCACTGATGTGTGTATTGTACTGATGTGTGTATTGTCACTGATGTGGTATTGTCATGTGTGTGTATTGTACTGATGTGTGATTGTCATGTGATGATGATGTGTGTATTGTACTGATGGGTATGCAGTGTTGTGATTAATGTATGTCGATGTGTAGTACTGATGTTGTATGTGACTGATGTGTTGTTGTACTGATGTGTGTATGTCTGATGTGTGTATGTGACTGATGTGTGTATTGTAACTGATGTGCTTATTGTCCACTGATGTGTGTATTGTCACTGATGTGTGTATTGTCACTGATGTGTGTATTGTCACTGATGCGTGTACTATGACAGTGTTGCACACTTTGAATTAAATCCAGCTCCGCGCAGTGTTTTTTTGGCATGTGCTAGTGGATTGATGTTTGTATTGTGACTGATGTGTGTATTGTGACTGATGTGTGTATTGTACTGATGTTGTATTGTGACTGATGTGTGTATTGTAACTGATGTGTGTATTGTCACTGATGTGTGTATTGTCACTGATGTGTGTATTGTCACTGATGGTTCATGTACTATGACAGTGTTGCACACTTTGAATTGAATCCAGCTCCGCGCAGTGTTTTTCTGGCATGTGCTAGTGGATTGATGTTTGTATTGTGACTGATGTGTGTATTGTGACTGATGTGTGTATTTGAACTGATGTGTTATGATTGATTGTATATTGTATGTGTGTTATTGTCACTGATGTGCGTATTGTCACTGATGTGTGTATTGTCATTGATCTGTATGTTGTCACTGATGTACGTATTGTCACTGATGTATGTATTGTCACTGCACTGCCCTCATTGAATTGAATCCAGCTCTGCACCGTGTTTCTGATGCAAGTGCTGGTAAACTGATGTGGACGTTGTGATTCTGTTGCACAGGAGACCAGGGGACAGGGGAGCAGCCCCACTCCAGTCCTGGACCATCCAGGAGGTCCCATACTGCTCCTCGCTTCTCCCCCTACGCCCGGAGTGGTAGTGAGTGTGCTGCCGGTCAGAGACCCGGGCCTCTAGGGTAGGTCCCCCGGCTGCTGCCGTAGGTCTGTTAGGCGCAGACACTCACAGAAACGACTCCACCACACACAGCAGGCACGACCAGTCAGACAGCACCATGGAGTGTGTGACTGCTTCGCAGTCGGCTCCAACACACAGGCACACAGGCACACAGACAGACAGCACGGGGTTCACATCGGCGCTAGAGGCCACCAGCCCTCTGCCCGATGATGAACCCCAGCCATCCACGTCCACCGCTAGGTCCCCAGGGCAGCAGCCACGGCGGGTGCTTTCACCCGCCAATACCCCTGTGCCTGTCTTGTCCTCCACTGTCAGGTCTGAGTCCTATTATGACCAAGTTAGGGAGTGGGAGGTAGAAGGGATGGAGGTGGTAGAGGATTGGGAAGGGAGGGAGGAAGAAGAGGTAAGAGGGAGGGGGGGAGGAGGGATGGGGGTGGTAGATGTAGAGGGTGTGATAGATGCAGGGCAAGATAGGGAGGGGAGGGGGGTGGCAGTGTTAGGGCAGGATGTGGGAGGATTAGATCATCAGTCCCCACCTGCAGATGTACCTGCACCACTTGTGGTAGAGGGGGCAGACCATCAGCCCCCTCCACAGGCCCAACCGGCGCCACCTGTGGTTGCAGAGGGGGCAGACCATCAGCCCCCTCAACAAGACCAGCCTGCACCACCTGTGGTTGTGGGGGAGGGGGCAGACCAACAGCCCCCTCCACAGGCCCCACCAATACCACCTGTGCTTGTGGTAAGGGCGGCAGTCCATCAGCCCCCTCCGCAGGCCCCACCTGCACCACCTGTGGTGGTGAGGGCGGCAGTCCATCAGCCCCCTCCGCAGGCCCCACCTGCACCACCTGTGGTGGTGAGGGCGGCAGTCCATCAGCCCCCTCCGCAGGCCCACCTGCACCACCTGTGGTGGTGAGGGCGGCAGTCCATCAGCCCCCTCCGCAGGCCCCACCTGCACCACCTGTGGTGGTGAGGGCGGCAGTCCATCAGCCCCCTCCGCAGGCCCCACCTGCACCACCTGTGGTGGTGAGGGCGGCAGTCCATCAGCCCCCTCCGCAGGCCCACCTGCACCACCTGTGGTGGTGAGGGCGGCAGTCATCGCCCCTCCGCAGGCCCACCTCACCTGTGGTGGTAGGGCGGCAGTCATCAGCCCCTCCGCAGCCACCTGTGGTGGTGAGGGCGGCAGTCCATCAGCCCCCTCCGCAGGCCCACCTGCACCACCTGTGGTGGTGAGGGCGGCAGTCCATCAGCCCCCTCCGCAGGCCCACCTGCACCACCTGTGGTGGTAGGGGGGGCAGTCCATCAGCCCCTCCACAGGGCCTAGGCAAGGCCAACCTGCTCCGGCAGTAGGAGAGCGATGTTGCGTCGCTCGACACGTGTCAGAAGGCCCCCTGACCGGTATCAGTCTGTCGATTTCAGAACAGAGGCCTACTTGAGGCGCCAGGAGCGGAACAGGAGGAGGAGGGCCCGGCGTTGATCGTCGCCTCCTGTTTCAGTCTTGTGCAGATGGTGGGGGTCTGATGTAGGTCAGAGGTAAGGCCAGGGTTGAGAGTTGTCATGTAGAGGGTGTAGTGAACAAAGGGCAAATCTAACAGTTCATAGCATAGTTAACTTTAAAGGGATGGGAGTAGATAGTTTGTTTAGAAAAAAAGATTTAGTCTTTAAAGTATGTTTGTTTTGATAGTGTTGCTGTACTAACCTTGTTCTTATTGTATATTCAGTTCTGTAGCGTTTTGTCTCTTTTATTTTGATGGGCACATCAGTAATAGAATTACAAGCGCTAGTATTGTTAGTTTTTGTTGCTGCTTAATAGTGTAATATAGTAAGAATAATTTGATGTATTAAAAAAAAAATGGTATTTATTAGTTTTGGTACTTTGAAAAGCCTTGAAAAAGTAGATATGCTCATTTATAACTAGCAGCAACAGTGAGATTGAAATTTGAAGTAGCATTATGTCGGAAATGGCCCGGGCATTAGGTAGAGGTGAACTATTAGGGTCAGGTAGGGATAGGTCATGACAGGTAGTTTAGGTTAGGTCAGAGAGACCGGCAGCCCCACATTGACATTTTCGTTTGCTTTTTTCATTTGACAGTGTTGGTTGTTTTATTTGCATATGTATGGCTTTTATGTATTTGGTCATCGCTTTTCTAGTGGACATGAAACATATTTGATTATTAACACTTTATGTACTTAAAGATTCCTTTAATACTTTCTTTCAGTTCATACTTTTGAAATTGTGTGTGTGTTTTTTTTTTTCTTTCTTTCTGTCTTTAGTTTAACTTGTTATTTCTGGTAAGTTCTAGAATCTCATTTATGGAATAATACACACATGGATGTATACACACATGAAACACACACACACACACACACACACACACACACACACACACACACACACACACACTCCCTCACACACATGCACACACTTTTTATCTGTCTGTCTGTCTCACTCACACTGAACATGCTCTGAACATGCAAGGCGCACCACATGCTGGCACTGCATCTTATCTCTCTGATCTTGTGACCATGTACACTCCCTCTTACTCTCTTGTGTTCTTCTGACTTGCAACTTGTTCAGCAAAACCATTTCATGGATGAGATGTTTAGGTACTTAGCTGTTCCTATCCCACTATAAATGTCTCCAGCCTTCATCTGAGTACTCCTGTTCTTGAAATCCATTTTGCCCTCCTTCTCACCTTCCCAGACTTCACTTTTTTGTCTTGCCTGTCTCGTCTACCCCCTCCCCCTTCTGGTCTTTTCCCTGATTCCTCTCCCATGTCCACTTCTGTGCTGTAAGTTTAACCCTCATTTGGCAGACTTCTGTTTGCACCTGTCTGATCTCCATTTCCCTCATCTCCCACTCAGCTGTTTTTGTTTTTGAAACCCACATTCCAGTCTGGCCATTCATCCTGACCCTCTGCTAATCCTGTTCTCGCTTCACTTGTCACTTGTCACCAGTCTCTTTCGCTCTATTTTCTAATTCCCAGAGTCCTGCTGCCAAGGTTTTGTCTCCCTCCTCAAGGTGGTGATTTTGAGGATGTGTATTGTCACTGATGTGCGCATTCCCACCTCCATAGTATACCCCACTGTACTTCATAATGTTGTTTTCCCATTGTCACGGACTCATTTTCTGCCCTGCAGTTAATCCACTGAATGTGTGTTACATTTCACCCCACCACCATCACTTATCACCCCTAACCCCTATGTGCCTAACCCTATGCGTCCACCCTTTCCCATTCCACCTCCATAGTATACCCACTGTACTTCATAATGTTGTTTTCCCATTGTCACAGACTCATTTTTCTGCCCTGCAGTTAATCCACTGAATATGTGTTACATTTCACCCAACCACCATCACTTATCACCCCTAACCCCTATGTGCCCAACCCCTATGCGTCCACCCTTTCCCATTCTTACCTCCATAGTATACCCCACTGTACTTCATAATGTTGTTTTCCCATTGTCACAGACTCATTTTTCTGCCCTGCAGTTAATCCACTGAATGTGTGTTACATTTCACCCCAGCCACCATCACTTATCACGCCTAACCCCTGTGTGTCCAGCCTTTCCCATTCCCACCTCCATAGTATACCCCACTGTACTTCATAATGTCCTCCCATTGTCACTGACTCCTTTTTCTGCCCTGCAGTGGCACACCCCCTGTCAGTTGCCTCCCCTGATTTACACTACTTCTGTTTCCTCTCATCTTTTCCTTTTTTCCATTTTTTTTTTTAACAGAGAAAAAAATCACACTCGTTATTTGCATATATTTTCATTTTTACCCTTTTCACTCTTTCCTGTTTTTGATTTAAAAAAAAAAAAAACTGATATCTTGCTTTCCCATATAACCCGTTTTCTTCACAGTGACAGTTGTGTTGTTTCTCTGATAACTATTCCATCTGAAACCCTTTGCCTTTGATTCTTGGTTGCATCCTTTACCCGAGTCATTTACAACAAACAAAAGCATTAGTTTTAAAAAGTAAAAATCTGATAAACCAAAAATTGCAATAGTTGGACACCAAAATCTGATAAACCAAAAATCACAATAGTTGGAAACCCACCCATCACCTTCATTTGGGCAGCTATTTTATCAAGAAAAGTGCCTCTTGGTTTTCTCTGTCCCCGACTGTCTAATCAGTGGCTGGCTTAAAACATAGTTCTCTCTCTCTCTCTCTCTCTCTCTCTCTCTCTCTCTCTGTCAGGCAGCAGTTGTTTCCTTCACACAGTTCTCTCCCTTGATTAACAATCGGTGTATACAGTCAGACTTATTTATACCAACTGAATATATCTTTTCAACCTGTATGGCAACACACACACACATACACACACAACACACACACACACACACATGCAGGCACGCATGCCTGCACACACACACACACACACACACACACACACACACACACACACACACCACACACACAGCACACTAATTATCTTTAGTATGGTTATAATACTTGAATGCTGCTCAGCAGAATCTGTTTTTGTTTTGCTTTGTTTCATTTTCATTTTTTTTTTCCTCACTCAGCATCTGGTGTGTCACTTTCTTAGTAAGTGTTCAGAAAGTCCAACTGCCTGAAGCGCTTGGCTATGATGTCATCAGAAGTGTGTGTGTA
>JAMYXO010004518.1:0-17330 GCA_033310375.1 Conus canariensis | reverse complement strand
AAAGGGGAGGGGGAGAGAGAGAGAAAAGGGACAAACCCGGGGTTCCATTTTTGCCAAGATCATGAATAAATGATGTTTGCGTACATCGCAGTTTCCTTTTTTAAATCATCTGACCTTTGTCTACCCAGAACCCCCCCAAAAGGGAACGAAACGCTTGGAGTACCGTTGTCCCCCATCACACCGTGCGGGTTGTTCCAATGCCCCCGGGATAAAAAAGACACGCTTTCCTTCTTTTTTTTCCAATAGGAGATAATCTTTGTTCGTTTTTTTTGTTTGTTTGTTTTTTTTTCCATGATAATAACCCACAGTTCTTAGTTCTGAAATTTGCTGCTTTGCGAAAACATCTGAAGGGAACATTTTTTACTTTCCCTCAGGGCAATTTTCTTTACGTCTGCCAACGAAATGTAAAACGACTCTTTGCTGAGAAGCTGATGAAGTGTCAACGTGTTTTTTCAAATTAGGCAAAAAAGAAAAACAAATTTCGCCGCACGCAAAAACCACCACACACACACAAAACCCCCAACACACACACACCCCCACAAAACACACACACACCACAAACACACACACAAACACCACGGGCCCCCGCGCAGTTACGTCCACGCCGCACCACGCACGCACGCGGCGACACGCGGGACCCCAGGCAACACACACGCACCACGCCGCACACCACACACACCCCCACCATGCACGCACGCACGCACGCACGCACGCACGCACGCAGAAAACACACAACACACACACCACACAACACCACACACCCCAACACACACACCACACTCCCAAAAAGATTGTTTACCCATCTTTTTCCCATATGTTCTCAACTTTAACACACGCCGTAGAAAAAAAGTACACACAAAATTTTTAATCTGTTTTTTTATACGAGGGGCCCAAAGTCACTGCTGCCTTCCCCCCTATCCTTGGGACATATCTTTAAAACGAACGAAAAAACGTCGGGACTGATAGGAAGCTTGAAGACAACCTCTCTTTGGAACCCGCCCAAAATTACAAGGGGTTTCCTTTTTACTTCAGTTTCACCTCTACTTTAAAAGGGTTGTGCCCTTTCTCATCTCTTCTCTCCCCCATCATCATCAACAATAAAATACCACCACCCCCTGCCCCGGTTATTCTTTTTTTTATGACAATATAATATAACCTGAATTGTTCCTTCCCTAACTTGGCAGCCTTAAAAAAAACCTTTTGGAAAGGCCACTTTTGTTCTTTTGCTTTTAAATTTTTCTGTTTTTGCCGTCAAAAAAACGTCCTGCATACTAGTTTTGACTAGAAAAGTGTGTGTGTGGGTTTTTGTGTGTGTGGTGTTTGTGTTGTGTGTGTGGTGGGTGTGTGGTTGTGGTGTGTGGGTGGGTGGTGGGGGTGTGCGGCGGCGTGCGTGCGTGCGTGGCGTGCGGGGGTGTGTGGTTGGGGGTGTGTTGTGTTGTGTGTGGGGGTGTGTGTGTGTGTGTGGGGGTGTGAAAAAACTGTGTGGATACTAAAGCGGGAAGGCGGGGCGACCTCGGGATAGACTGATTTAAATGTAATGTCGCACTGTTTAGCTCTCTTTTCCCTTGAGTGATGTAATCATGTAGACGTCTTTTTTAAAAGGGATTTTTTTACTACATGTGACAAAGAAAAAGGGGCATGCATGGCAAAATTTGGACCTTATTTTTTTCTGTGCTGACAGGGGTGAAAACCCATTATGGTCGTAAAAAAGATTCGCAATGTGGGGCCCAAAACAGAACTTTTTTTTTGTGTAAGTTTAAAACTCCTGCTTCTAAGAGGAATTTTTTTTTTTCGGTTGTTTGCAGTGGTGTGTGCCAGGGATGGTCTTGCGGGGGGAATGCAATGCAGGGTCACTCAGGAACTTTTTCTTCGTGTGCTTTGTGGAAAATCATGTATGGTCATGACAGGATTTTTTTTCTTCGTTCACAGCAGGGTGAAGGCTAATTTATGTCTTAAAGAAATTTTTTGTTCATGTGTAGCAAAAAATGGGGACAGGATTTTTTGTCAAAAAAGGAACTTTTTCTTCAGGTAAAAAACAGGGGGGCGTGCACATACTAAAAAAAGGACCTTTTTTTTTTGCCCATCTGCGTGCATCAGGGGGGGTACTCAAGGGGTTGGTCGAATTTTTAAAAATTTTTTCTTTGTATAAACAGGGGTACCAAAATGTAAGGTCATAGCAAAAAGTTTTCTTCTGTGTGACAACAGGGGGGATCCCCAAATTTGGGTCAAGCAACCTATTTCTACTGTGTGACAACAGTGGGGATACCCTTGTTGGTCATAGCAGAACATATTTCTTCGTGTGACAACAGGGGATACCCAATGTATGGTCATAGCGAACTATTTACTGGGTGATAACTTGGGGATACTCAATGTATGGTCATAACACGTGTTTTTTTTTTGTGTGAGACACAGTGGGGGCAGACCATCCATGGACATGGGAGGAATTTTCTTCGTGTGACAACAAAAAATGAGCAAGTATGGTTGGACATCTTTGTAGAAAACGAAGATGAAACCAAAATCATAGGGACGCAAGGACAGATTGTTGTACTGTGGTTCCCACAATCCCTTACTCATTTGGGCAACAAGGTAACTGTCTTTACCATCTTGTTTTTCGTTTTTTTGTGTGAGTTACCACCCATGTTCGTGTCAGTATTACCACCGTTCAAAAAAAAACTACACCCACTGCACTTTGTACCTTGTGCTAAGGGTTTGGAAAGCAATATATAATGGGAAAAACATTCTTTGCTATAAAAAAAAATAAAAAATACCTGTGTCTTGCACGTCATATCCCTGTGTTTTGTCACTATCATCAGAACGCATTGTATTTTTTTTTTTTTAAAGATCACTGATCTGGGGGGGTCATGATTACAACGTAGCCAACTTACACACCCCCACACACACACAAAACACCACAACCACACAAAACATATATTTTATTAATATAAATATATAATTTACATATATCTATCTATCTATCTATTATTTTAATTAAATTATATATATTATATAATTAAAGAGAAGAGAGAGAGAGAGGTGCATGTCTGTTTTCCTGTTAATGTAATTTCAGTAATTGAAAAGTTTTCATATTTTTGAATAAAAATGTGTAGTTAAAAGAGGGAAGGACACAAAACGTGATTGATCCGTCATGCTTCCACTGTCAAAAGACAAGACATCACCACTGCCCCAAAAAAACCGTCTCACTCCCTTTTCACACATGCTGCCGATGGAAATGACTTTTTTTAAAATTTTTTTTTTTTTTCCGCTGATGAAAATAAGGTCATGAACGGAAAAGAAACCTTTGTTAAGATAAAATAGATATGCTGAATCATACCTTGCCCCCCCAACCGTGTGTCCATTTCTGCTTATCGTGCCATTCTTCGGGCACAGACATTTATTGTTTCCACCTGCCCAGTCCCCCAACCCCAAATACATCACTTTATTCTGGCTTTCAAGGGAATGCGAAAGGGGCCCGTTACTTACATGCACTTAGGGGCCAACAGTATCTGATAAACCCCGGGAAAAGGCAAGGGGGGGGGAGGGAGGGCAACCCAGGCAATGAAAGAAGTCACGCACCCCGTAATCTTCGTTAAAGTGAGCGTCTCCGTGCTTTGTTACTTTCACGCTTCTATGATAATTGCTGTGACTTATCAATTCTCTGATGCGGTTAATTTGCCTCTTTCTACCTGGGTTTTTTTAAACCTCTGTCGAGGAAACGTTTTAAAATTACGTTTGTTTTTTTGGGGAAAAGGAAAAGAGAGAGAGAGAGAGAGAGAGAGAGAGAGAAGGGGGAAGAGAGAGAGGGGGAAATATGGAGGTGGGGGATGTTGGGGGGGAGAGAGGCAAACCCCAAAAAAGGGAGAAAAATAGAAAGCTTAGAAAAAGCAGCAACCACGTGTTTGACTGAAAGCCTATTAGTATTCAACCACACCGCTTTCCATGCAAATTCATTCAAATACATTCCCCATATCTTCAGGAACAACTGTTGCAAAACCAGATGCAAACCCTTGACATATCATCAACCTCAATTTTGCCACCCCCCCCACCCATCGTAACTGTCAACAACAAAATTTTTTTTACTTTGCAAATTGCATAAAAAACTTGACCCTTCCTTCTGTACATTGTCAGTCACAATTTTGAACAGTCACTTTCAGACTATCCAAAAGGGGGGTTTCAAAGTGACTGCGGGCAGGCGGAAATTAAAAATAAACTTAAAAGAAAAAAAATACAAATATACGATTCTGTCAAATGAAAGAGACAAACAAATTAAAAGCCCAAAACAAGACCCCTTTTTACCTTTTTGGTTTCTACGACAAGAACTAGGAGCAGAGCAGAAGCAGCAGGGTTGTATTAGTATTAGCAGTAGTATGCATAAAATATATATATATATATATATATATATATAATATATTTTTAAATTAAAATATAAAATTTTTTGGGCGAAAAATTAAAACAATCAAAAAAAAAACAAAAAAAAAGTAACGATTACACCACACTCAAAACCATCCATTCTGCTCTTGGTGACTCAAGCTGGTAAGAAAAGGCTCACATAAAAAAATTTTTTCAACCTTTTTTCCACTGCCCATGTTGCTGCCCCCCCTGTACTTTCCCCCCTCTCCCCTCCTGTCCTCTTCCCTTCTCTCCATGACACCATGGCTTTCTTTTTCACCGACTCCTGACAGGTAATCACAGTGCCGTCAATACCGAAAGCCTCTACTAAACAGGGTGCACACTGACGTTTCCATGCTGATGGAAGGAAGTCAGACGGGTTCTGAAACCGGGAGGGTCGAAAGAGGGGCGGGGATTGTTTTTTTACGTACATAAAAAGGTCAGTCAGCAGCACACGCATGGTTGTGGGTACAAAGGGGGAAAATTTTGAGGTGGTTTGGGTTTTTGGTAAAATGGTTTTTAACTTTTTTTTAAAAAAAAAATATTGTCGTGTTTTGCGAATGGGGAAACATTACCGTAAAAAACATTGCTTTTCTACGGGCATTTAATGTACGGTGTTTTTTTTTTGTGTGTGGGGGTGTGGTTTTGGGTGTGTGTGGTGTTTTTGTTTTTGTGTGTGTGTGGTGTGGTGGGGTGTTTTGGGGGGGCCTCCGGGGGGGGGGGGGGGGGGGATTTGGGGGGGGGAAGGGAAAATAGGGGAAAACACCCCTTTCCCCTATCATTGCTCTTGATCACTTTTTAAAAAATACCTTCCTTTTTAAATGGTGGGTTTTTGATACACTTAGTTACCCTTTTTTCTGACTTAAAAAATGATATTCTTTGGCACAAAAGAAGTCTTTTCATTTTTTTCTGAAAATAAGCGTGGTGGCCAAAAGTTTTTAACAGCTCACCCCATAACTTTTGCTATTTTGATAACACTATCCCCAGAACACCGGCGCGCGCGCGGGAGCGGGGGGGGGGGTGTTTGTGTGTGTGTGTGTGTGTGGGGGGGGGTGTGGGGTTTTTTTGTTGTTGTGTTGTGTGTGTGTGGTTTTTTTGGGGGTGTTTTGTGTGTGTTTTTGGAATAAGGGTTTTGCTGCTTTGAGATTTTCCTGTTGAAGATAAACTTTGCTGTCTTTTCCCTTGTAAGTACAAAAAAACCTTGTTTATTGAAACCCATAATACTGCAAAGCCCCATAACTCCAGCCCGTGCTACTTAACACCCCTCATCTTCAAGTCATTCACCCCACCACTATTTTTAAACTTAAAAAGGGTTTTTGACAACAGACAAAAGCGTGCATAGGTTCGATCGAAACTTTGGGAGTGGGAAAAGGGGTTTTTCTCAATATGTCAAAGGCCCGCGGGGGTTTTCGTTCTAGATTTTACTGACCCCAACCCTACCCCCACTCCTAAAAACCCGTGCTTTTCACAGTTTGGAGACCAAAAACAATCAGTTTCATTTAATTCAAGTGACCTTTTTCCCCCCAAACGTGTGGGTGGGTTGCAGATCGAAGCTTTGAGTATGATCAGCTTTCCCTAGGAATAATAGTAATTTGGGTGGAAAACCGTTTTCCCTTCTGAACAAAAACAGGGGAAAAAGGCGGAAAAACGGAACCTTTTTGTCCATTCGGAGACAACCCCCCCTACAGTAAAAAGAAGAAATGTGGAGTTCTGAGACACGCAGATGGAGTGTTTTGGGCACTTGACTAGACAAGTGGATTTAGAAAGACGAGACGCTTGCACATCTTTTTTTTCGGGGCGGGTTTTTTACTTCTTCCATTTTCTTTAGGATTACCTGCCATGGGTGATAGATAATTTAAATCCTCTACATCCATCAAACCAACCGTTTCAGAGAAAATTTTCCTTTATCTTTTTTGACCTTGGGATTAAAAAACCCAACATGTGTTTGTGTTTTCCTGACCAGTCCCTGCACCAAACGGGGCCAGAAAAACCCTGGGGAAAATACGGAACGCTGGCCCAAATTTGGGGCGTGCCATTACAGGGACCTTTAACGCTGTTTGAAGCCCCTGACCAACTCTGCAGGGGCTTTCGTCATTTGTGGACGTTGCGGGTACGTTAACAAAAGCGTGGACCCAAAGATCAATTTGGTAAGCGAACGAACGTTCGAGATTTCGGTGGCGTCCTGTCTCATAAAAGTAATGGTTAAAAATGTTTTTAATTCATTTCTGGGACGTCAAAATGAATAATAATATTTTGGTTTGCTAATGATGGACGTTTTTAAAGGCGATTTTTTTTAGGAATATGATCTTTCTTAATGTGCTTTAACAAACCAAAATCCATGAACAAGAAAGTCGAAACGAATTTTCAACGGATCAATAAAGCATCAAAATGGTCAGTTCATCAGTTTAAATTAACAATTATAACAGAAGACGTGCATTTTGACCAATACACCCCTTTAATAGTGGTTTTCCTCCTTTTTTCCCCGTGTAAATTGGCCCCTAAAAAACATTCCTTTTTTCGGTTTTCCCCAAAAGTGGACCATCAAAAATTTGACATTTGTGAGTTGGACTTATTTAGCAGCTTTGGGGGCCACCAAATCAGTTTCTGTCCACTCCCCCGGGAACAGCACATCTTGTTTTCTCTCTTCATGTTTTGCGGATTTTTTTTCCCCAGTTTGCTGCACTTTTCTTATCTCATTCTTTCAAGATAAAGAAGTGTAGAAAAAACAAAAAGCATAGGAGGAATATTCAAACATTTTATAGAAAACGATTCTTTTCTCTTTTTCCCCTTTCCTCCTCTTTCTCTCCCCTTTTTTCCCTCTTTTTTTCTCTCTCTCCTTTTCCCCTCTCTCTCCTCCCCCTTTTTTTAAATGATCTACCAGGGATTTATCGACAACTCTTTTTAAATTGAACGTGTGAGGACTTCGCGGTTTCATTATTCCATAAAAGCTGTATTTCCTCAATATTGTCCATTGTCTACACCTCACTCTCCTTTTCTCCCTTTTTCCCCGCCACCTCTCCCATAGTATCTCCCCATCACCAAATGAGCACTCATCATAAATAATTCATTGTTTCATCTCGTCATAAACTTTATCTCATATATCATCATCATCATCATCATCACCACCACCACCCCCATCACTCATCATCATCATCATCATTTCACCATCTCACATTTTACCAATATCAAAATCAGTCATACTCCCCATCGCCATCATAACAACATACCAATCTTCAACCTTGTTTTTGCAGGGCTGATGGAATAGGATCCACAACCCTTTCGCCGCACGCCTGGAACCCAATTCTGCGTTTTACTCACGCCCAAGGGAACTCAGACATGCCCAAACGGCATTCAAGCAGTCACTTTGGGGTTTTCCCTGGGCAGGGGCATTTGTATTCGTATTAGAGAAATCGAGGGGGTGGGGGGGGGGGGGGGGGGTGGGGGGGGGGGGGGGGGGGGGGTGGGGGGGGTGATTCGGGCTTTTAGTAATTGGGGAAAAAAGGGGCAATATAGCCACCCCCCCCCCCCCCCCCCCCACCCTTCCCCCCTCAATAAGCGACTAAGCTAGTCTTACAAACATAGACCATAAAGGGGGAAGAAAAAAAGTACTGTTATTCATTATTTTAAGAAATGGATCAAAGGGACCCGAGTCTAAAGAAAGCCCCTTTTTTTTTTTACCCCTTATATAGAGAAAATTCACTTCTTGCCCTTCCTTCTTCCTCCCCCCCCCCCCCTCCCCCCCCCCCCCCCCCCCCCCCCCCCCCCCCCCCCCACACAACACCCCCACAAGCACAAAAACACGAAATTTTATTGAAATACATTTGTCCCGTCGTGGGGGAAAAAATATATGGTCTGTTAAAAAAAAGACGTTTTGAGAGTGCCACACTTGTCAGTCTGTGACTACATGGTCTGTTAACGTAAAAGACGTGGCCCCATCTAGGGGTTGTGTGTAAGTGGCTTTGGGGGGAGAACATGGGGAAACCAATCGGAATGGAAAACTCCCCTACTTTTCCCGGACAGGGCGTTTAGACCAAAGACAGCCCAGTTATTCAAGTGGGGAAACCACATTTATCAGTCTAAAGGAAAAGGGCTGTTGGGTGAACAAAAACCAAAAATCCGAGTTCCTGGAGACCCCCTTTGTCATTTTTATAGAGTGTGATGTTTGGGGGGAAAAGGGGGAAAGTTTCAAAGAAATACAAAGAAATTTTACACCCTTTCCCCTTTCAAAATGATCCCCTTTGAACAGAAATGGTAAACTTTATTGTCGGTTGATGCCTTTTTGAGCATGATTTTTTTCAGTGCAGCGTTCCATAATTTTCATGGGGAAAGCAAATTTTTTATTTTCCCGTCTGACATCACCAGTGCTCCATACATACCAAAACAAAACTGATGTCCCCCACCTCAGAATTGGTCCTGCAAAGGTTTTTAAAAAAAAAATTCTAATTCATGGATATGGAAGGGTAATCACCCCTGGCAAGGGATGGTGTTGTAGAACTACAAAAGGCAACATGCAAAAGACACAGGCTACTATGAGGCCAAAGCTGTTTTGCAAAAAAAAAAAAAAATCCCCTTAAAAGCAGATCATGAAAATGTTCCGGTGAGGCCCCCCCATCGGGGCGCAAATTTTAACGCTCCTGCACCAGAACGGAGACGGGCCCCCTCTAACCTCCCCTCTCCAGGAAGACTAACCAAGCGGTTTCTCCACAGATGCCCTCTTCAGAGCCTTGAAGGAAAACTCTGTGACCACTGACACTCCACTGAAAACCAACCACCACGGTTTTTCCCCTGGGGAAAAAACAGCCGTTCATCCTCGAATTGAGCCCCGGAAGGAAAGAAAAATAGACGTCACAGAACATTAGCAAGTACCCCAGTTTTTGATGAGGCAAGCGGTGTCGTGCAAAATAAC
Source organism: Conus canariensis (assembly GCA_033310375.1). Taxonomy (NCBI): domain Eukaryota; kingdom Metazoa; phylum Mollusca; class Gastropoda; order Neogastropoda; family Conidae; genus Conus; species Conus canariensis. Next base: position 8,038 of record JAMYXO010004518.1, on the reverse strand, counting down.
ACAGCGACCTGTGGCTGAAAAAAAAACCCCCCTCTTTGAAACTTCCCTAGCATTCAAGACGATGTCTACGTTTTTTTGCTCGAACAACTAAATTTGAAAGTGAAAGCGGGTTGAAAAGACGTTCCAGTTTACAGCAAGCCAAAAAAAGGCCGTCATGAATTTGTTTATAAGCAAAACTTACTGATTCAGGGTTGGACTTTTTCCTCCCCCTAGCCTGAAGGTTTCATGGTTATTTGCTTTTTTTGTGGTTGGATAGTTTTTTTTCTTTTTCTTTTAAAAACGAGGTAACCACCAATGCTTCTGCATTTGGTTTTAAAGTAGTGAATCTCGACCATCTTGTGGTGTGGTATCGCATGGGTAAAACAACAACAACCCTCAGCAGCAACAGTACAGCAAAACAAAAAAAAACAGCAAAACAACAACAACAAAAGTTTAAAAATAATAAACTAAAAAAAAAACAATTAGAAAAAAAAAATGATGAGATGATGATGGTGGTGGTGGTGGTGATGATAAAAATAAGGAAAAAATAAAATAACAATAAGATGAAATAGAAAAGAAGGAGAGGGAAAAACAAGCAAAAAAAAAAAGAACAAAAAACAATAACATAGTGATTGAATTTTATGATATAAATAGAAGATATGTGATGATGAGATGATGATGATGATGGAGTGAAACGACGATAATTAAAAGAATGTGAAAATAAAAAAAAAACCCAAAACAACAAAAGCACCCATCCCACCACCACCACCACCGCCACAACAGACAACAACAATGATGACAACAACAAGCAGAAGAAGAAGAAAAGAAGAAGAAGAAGAAAATGAAGAAGTAGGAGTAGAGAGAGAGATAGTGTATAGTAGTAGTAGAAGAAGAAAAGAAGAAAAAAAAACAAAAAAAAAAAAAAAGAAAGACAACAACAACAACGACAAAACAAAATTCAAACAACGGGACTGGCTAAGTCCCTCTGTTTTTTCATACAAACTTTTATTCTGTATCTTTTAGTATAATTCGAATTTTAAAGTGAATGTACGTTAACAAAACAATGTCAGTAATTTTTTTTTGGTTGTACGGTAAAATCATATTTATTAAGTATTTATTCTTTCACTTATTTATCACTTACAATTCAGTCAAATTTGTAGGTATGTCTGTATCTTTTTGTTTTTTCTGACTGGACATATTTTAAAAATAGGTGGTGTGTGTGTGTGTGTGTGTGTGTGTGTGTGGTGGTGTGTGTTGTGGGGTGGTGGTGTGGTGTGTGGTGTTTGGGTGTGTGTGGTGTGTGTTGTGTGTGGGGGCCGCGCTTGAGGCGAGCGTGTGTATGCTTTTCGCACACGCCCCCGCGCTGTTTTGTGTTCCTCAAAAAGAGAGGAGGGGAGGGGGGAAAGGGAAAACAGACAAAGACAGAGAAACAGAGGAAAAATGGGCAGTGGGGGAAAAGAAAAAAGTGGGTTGCGTACGTTGTGTTTGGGGTGTGGTGTGGTGTTTTTGGTGTGTGGTGTGGTGTGTGGGGGGTGTGGGGGGGGGTTGTGTGTGTGGGGTGTGTGTGTTTTTGTGTGTGTGTGTTTGTGTTTTAAAGCTTTGTTGGAGTGCGTAAAGGGGCATGTGGTGTGTATAGTGTAATCATATGGAAGAAAACTCGTTTTAAATAGAAAAAAAAGTTATTCTATCAAACTCTAGTTTTCGTGTGGGAACCCAGTTTTTTCTCCTTTCAACAAAGACAACCGTGAGTCTTATGTCCATCTTAATCGTTTTAGAATTAAAATGAAATGTTGAATTTAATTCCTGACACCTTAGAAAAACATAAGTCATATTGTCCCCCACTCCATCCATCAATGTAAAACCCTTTTTTCCACCGCATCCCACACATAAACTCTCTTTTTTTTTTCCCTGCCCACCTTCTCCTCCCTTTCCCCACTCAATCACAGTGTCTTCCTTTTTTTGGTTTTCAAGGGAAGAAAAAAGGGAAAAGTTACATTACACCACTATTGCACCGCGGTCACTGATCAAATTTTCCCGGGGAAAGGCGAGGGGGGGGGGCAAGGGGCGTTTAAACCCCCGGGGAATGAAAGAAAAAGTCCCCCGCTACTTGTCACAATTTTGTTGGATGACAGCCCCCGTGTTCGTCCCCATTTCACGGGTTTTGTGTACCTGCTGCAATTCCTCATTTCTGATCCATTTTCTGGTCTCCAACTCTTTCCACCTATGTGCAAATAAAATAATAATGAAATTTTTTAATACGCTTAATCAAACGAATTTCTCTAAGCGCTTTACAAAGTCATATCATTACCCTTCTTATACAAAAATCACCTTACACCCATTCTACATCTGCCCAAAGGGAAAAAGGTTTTTTTATCATCATCCACCCGTGTTTTTTAAGAAGAGAAGGGGAGAAGAGAGGAGAGAGGAGAGAAAGAGAGAGAGAAGAAAGAAAAGACGACAGGAGACCGGGAGAGAAGGGGGGGAAGGCGTGGTGTGGGGTTTGTGTGTGTGTGTGTGTGTGGTGTGTGTGTTTGTGTGTGTGTGGGTTTTTTTTTGTTTTTTAAAATCTGAAAAGTCTATTAAACCTTCACATCAGTAGAAATTTTAGAAAAATTTAATGAGAAATTAAAAAAACCAACTGGCTAAATCGGTTAAAATATTGCCACGTGAGAGAAGAGGGGAAGGGAGAGAGAGAGAGAGAGAGAGAGAGAAAAAGAGAAAAAGAAAAGAGAGAACGATTTTATTTAGGGTTAAATTAATATGTCAACAACATCTTTTCACAACCCCTTAGATTTGTTCACCTGTTTATTTTGTTTCCTTTAATTCCCTCTCTAAGGCTTTTAAATTTCAAAGGTTGGGGGAAATTCCTCATAAAAAATCCGAGAAACTTCTTGCAGTTACAGATTCAACCAAAGATTAGCTTAAGTTTTTTTTTAGTTCATTCTCTTCATGTACAATAAGAAAACCAAAAATTAAAATATGTCGTTGTGAACATGTGGGGGAGATACAACCTTTTTAACATCACTTTGTAGCTATATTTCTGCCTCTCCCTCCCCCCTCCGATTCCCCCCACTCCTCCCCAAAAACCCCACCCCCCCCCCCATCCCATCAGCTTTTCCCCCCCCTTCTTCTCCCTCTGCTTTACTTCTTTCTGTCCATGTAAAAAGACCCTTTTTCCTTTTGATTCACGACAGGGCCCTCAAAGGTTTCCCCCAAAAATGAAAACCATTTTCCCCTACCATACACACAGACGGGCTCCCCTGTAGTGACGTAGAGAAAGGTTAGACGGGGGGAAACCTGGCAGGTCAGGGAAAAAATTTGGCTGGAAGTTGTTTTACATACCATGAGAACACCTCATAAAGCACGTTTACTCCGTGCTGATTGCAATCATCCCGGAGTGTGCCCGGTGTCTTTGAGGGGGGAGCTTGGCAACTATGGGGTTTCACGAGCGTCAAAAGGAGAAAATGTTATGTTATGGATTTGAAAGCATGGCACTTCGTTTCCAAAAAGGACAGTAACTCATATTAAAATCAGTTTTGTGTGTGTGGTGTTGGTGTGTGTGGTTTTGGGGTTGTGTGTGTGTGGGGGGGGGGAGAGAAAAAAGAGAGAGAGAGAGGGGTGGGGGGGTGGGGAGGCAGACAATGATGCAGCCAAAAAAAACTTTTGGTAGTTTCTACGCAGCACTATTTTCTGTCCCGCCCCCCTCCCCGCCTTCCACTCCAATGTCCCCCACTTTCCCCTTTATGCGCCCCACAGCACTTGTTTGGGTGAGGGGTTTTTGGTTTTGGGGAGTGGGTGGGGGGGAGGAAACAGAGATGGGTGAAAGAGAAAACAAGTGGATGGGGCAGGTACCTGCGGTGATAGTTTCCCCCGCAACGTTTAAAAACAGGCGTCGTAAAATTTTTGATTGGGCAAAAACGAAATTCAAATGCTTTCGACATGGGGAAATTCTTAAATGGGGGGTAAAAAGACTCCCGGAATTTGAAGGAAAAAATAATAGAAATCGAAAAACTTGGGAAAACGCCAGTGTTAAAGGCGGGTTTGTGGAAGTATCAGCTTTCGCAAAAAATCGCATGCGGCCCCTTTTTTTTTCAAAAGTTTTCAAAAGAAAATAGAATACAGGCATTCAAACCCCTTCCCCTTGCCCAAAACCACCCTTTTAATGTATGAATTTACAGTATGTATCCCCTGTCTACCAGTTTCAAAAAAATGAACAAGTTAAGTCAGGACCTGCCGGTGGTTAGAGCACCAGAGATATAGGATTCGCTTTTAGGAAATCCCTTTGTTCATGGGTTCTCTGTGTATGTCCTTTCGTCACGTTTCTTTGTGTATTAGGTGATTCTCATCAGGGGGGCATTCACCTTGTATTTTTAACTTCATGTAACGGGGGCATTTTCTCCTTTTCTGGGGTGCCCTCCTGCCTTATTTGTTCACACTCTAGAATTATCCCCTGAGGGGGGCACACAAAATTCTCCTCCTTTTTTAAAGTATATAAGTTCAGGTGCATTTCACACCTGTAGAATAATGAAAAGCAAACGCTAAGAAGGAGTATTTTAATGATATTTTTGGAGAGGTAAATGGATTCCCATCCGCCCCCCCCCCCCTCTCTCTCCTTTCCCCTTTCCCTCTCCTCCTTCCCCTCCTCTCTCTCCCCCCTCTTTTCCTCTCCTCTTCTCTCTCCACCACACCCACACACCACACAAACACACAAACACACACAAATATTTGCATAAAGTAAATTGTATTGTCTATTAACCATGAACGACGACTTATTGTTTCAAATATAAAATTTTTTTTTTTTTTAAGGTTCCATTATTCCATAATTACACAGGGCAGACAGCAATGTTTGGGGGGGGGCCCAAAGACCATTTTGGATTTTCTGTTGCCCCTTCCTTCCCCCCTTCCACTTCTCCCCCCCCCTTTTCCAACATTCCCCGCCCGCCCCAACAACCCCCCCACACACACACCAACACACACCACACACACACAAACCCCCGGTACCCACACACCCCACACACACACACCACACACACACACACACACGCCCACCCGCCGCGCGCGCCGCACCACACACACCCCAACAAAACAACACCAAAAACCCACCACACACACACACCCCCGACACCTAAATGGGGGAGGTTCGGTTTGGGACACGGGGAAATAAAACAGATGGATGAAAGAGGGATCAATTAGAGAGACGGGTAAACGCGATAACATTGCCCCAAAGTCAGAGTGAAAAAACAAGCGTCAAAATAGCTTCTGATCGGACCCAAAATATTAAAGGCCAAAAAAAGGAGAAAGAAAAAAGGACGTGAAAAATAACCTGCAACTAAAATTAATTAGAAGTGACGATGAATCTGAAAAAAGCTGGTTAAAAAACTCGTATAAAAGGGGTGGTTGGCTGAAGATAGTCTTGCTTTCGGCAATGAGTATTGACTGTGTGATTTTTTTGGGCAATTTAATGGGAAAGAAAAATAGCTTTAAAATATCAACACCTTTCTTTCCTAACTACCCTCCGATTCATTGCGGGGTATTGTACATTTGTAACCCATTATCATTTAAAAAAAATGCATGTTCATTGGCACGACAGTGTGAAATTTCATCCATAATTTTAGCATTCGGGAGGGTTTGACTGGGGAATTTAAAAAAATTTTGGGGTGTGTGTGTGTGTGTGTGTGGTGGTGGGGTGTGTGGTGTGTGTGCCCCTTTGTGTGTGTGTGTGTGTGTGGTGTGTGGTGTTGGTGTGTTGTGTGGGGTGTGGTGTGTTGGGGTGCGTGTTGTTGTTTGGGGTGTGTGTGGTGGTGTGTGTGTGTGTGTGTGTGGTGTGGTGTGTGGTGTGTGTGTGAATCACAAGCGTAGTTCTTCATCGTCTTACATAATCAATTTTTTGCACGGCTCAGTTACAATAAGGTCCCAGTTTCCCTACCCATCACAACACTCCCACGGGCATTTAAGCATGCTAACAATTCAGACAAAAAGTCATTTAACAATCAATTCGGTACCCCCAAAAGGAAGACAACCATGACCCCAGGTTCGCGCATCACCCCCCCGCCCTTTATTCCCTGGTTTCGGGAGGGTTGGGGAGTGAAGGGGGGGAGCAAGAAATGGGGAAGGGGGGGAACCTGGGATAGGGCCATTTCCCCATTCCAAAGCGAGGGGTGATGGTCTGCGTGTGATCCCGACACTTTCAAATGTGGGTATGGAAACCTCTACAAACAAAAACACCGACGGGGACCTCCCAGTCAGGAACGTGTACACCCTAGGTGGAACAAAAAGGGGGAATGGAACTTCAAATGTTTCTTTTCAGCATAAATTGGCAATGTTTGACATCTTCCCCCTAAAGTTTGCAATTTATTCTTTTTTCGCGAAAACAAAAGCCGTCTATTTTACAACAAACAAAAAATTTTTGGTGAGGAAAGTCGTTTTACAGGGTTTTCTACTTTAAATACAAGCATCGAATCGTGAGCGGTACAACGTTAAAAAGACGCCTGTCCCTGGGGAAAAACCCAGCCTACCTGATCACCTTTTTTTGAGTAACCAAAAATCAGAAAATTCATAAAGGCAGGGGTGCGAGAGCTAAAACCGAAAAGAATTAAAATTTAGAGACCCTTGACCTTTGTTTTTAAACTTGCTGACGGGGCCTCCCCACTTCCCCCGTGGGGAGAAAAAAAACTGGGCATTTGGGAAAAGTGGTACTTTGCCCAAATCAAGCAGGGCACAGCCCTTTTGAACCCGAGGAGACATCAAAAAAGGTATGGGTTTGCCCGGTTATACTACGTCTTTCTGTATGTTTTTCGTCAAAGCGGTTCCCAAACTTTACGTGATCTTCCCCACAGAGAGATACGTGAACCATAAGAAAAAACGATGCTGGAAAGAATAAGAAAGTCGCTACATGCACTTGATCATTGTTGTTGCTTTCCTTTTGACTATGGGGGCCGCTTGCAGATATGCTTGCAACAAGTTTACAACCCATTGACCACGAGGCTAATCACATATATTGGCAGACAGTGGTTTTGCCTACGGGCCCAGGGGGGACAAGGGGGCCTTTTTTTTTAAAATCGATGTTTTAAAAAGACTGAACCGACGTTTAAAAATCATGCGATGCCTTTTGTCTTCACGGGAGAAGAACATTACAACCAAAAAGGAAAACCTTTCCCATTAGGCATAGAGGGTAACATCAAGGGGCAGACATTGACTTGGATGGAAACGAAAGATACATATGGGCCCCACACCTGCATTTGTTGCACGTGCCCTTGACAGGGAAAATGGTGGATCCCACTTGGGGCCCCCGATATGTATAGGATGAGTGCATCAGGTTTAATGTGTTTCTTTTTTAAACAGAAAATGGCAAGTAACACAGTGCCTGAAAGGACACATATTTTCGTATCGTGTGGGGACAAAATTATTAGCCAGCTAAAGGTTAAAACCGTAAAATTTTTCACATGATAAAAATGAATGGGAAAAATCAATGGGAACCATTAAGCAGATTTTACATTAAGACTATTCTTAGCTATTTGCTTTGCGTTCACAAGTGCAAATCACAAACATACCTTCCATCCTTATCATTCAATAATTCATCTATACTATCAAAATTTTTCAATGTTCTGTTCCCGCAAACCGTTAGAATTAGTTTAGCGGACAAATATACTAGTCGAAAAAAAAAAAACAGCAGAAAGCCCACACTTTTAAAAAAGATGACTGGACTTTAATAGATAAACAAAAATGTGTTACTTGAGGTAGCTAAATAGGCTAGGGTTAAATATGCTATCACTTCTATCACTGCACCCTGAATAGTTAGAAAACGGATGAATCACATCAAATTTTTTTTGTTAAAAAACTGACAACATTGTGTAAGTAAAGAAGTAAACAGTAATGAACACAAAAATAAGAACACACATGGGCAATGCAGAGACTAAGGGAAAAAATCTTTCACAGCACATTAAACCAAAAAAGCATAGTTCAGTGAGTAACAACACCAACTCCATCACAACCTATTCAATATTACTACACCCAAAAAAAACTTTCCATCTAACTTACAAACAAAATAATCATCCCCAAA
>JAMYXO010004517.1:0-17332 GCA_033310375.1 Conus canariensis | reverse complement strand
AACTACTTTTATTCGGGAAAAAAAATTTTTTTAAACAAAAAAAAAAAAAAAAGGGTTTGACAAAAGTTTAAATTACGGGGAAAAAATGCTCATTTGCAAAAGAGTTAATTTACCTTTCTTTCATTATTCTTCACCCGTCAGTCTAAAAATAACTGAAATTCCCCCTATGATGTCCCCCCTTGCTTTCCCTTTCCCCTTGTTTAGTAAGGGTGTCCCCCCAACCCCCCCCCCCCTTCAGAAAAAGGCCCTTGGCCTTTATCTGAATAAAAAACTTTTTGAGTCTCCCCTCTAATATTGACGTTTTGTCAAAAACGTTTTGCCACGTTTTCTCGAAATATCTAAACAGATGTAATTCTACTCCAGAACATTCTGATTTTGCGACAGCAACTAATCTTTCATCCTGAGACGAAATACATCCATAGACTACTCGTTCGTTTCCTCGTGTGTTGTTGTCTTGAATTCTTCAGTGCAAGGGCTTAATTCATTTTTCACAAGAAGATGGTATCACCCATTTTTCGTAACTGCATTTTTTCTAAAAGTAAATTCCATGAACTACGTTTACTTCAGACGAAAAAAGGTTTAACAAAAAAAAAAAAAAAAAAGGTTTGACATAAGATTACTTACTGGGAAAAATGCTCATTTGCGAAAGAGTTAACTACCTTTCTTTCATTATTCTTCAGCGTCAGTCTAAAATAACATGAAATTCCTCTCTGACTGTCCCTCTCTGCATTCTTTCCCTTGTTTAGTCATGTGTACCCCACCCCCCACCCCTCCCTTCAGTAAAAGGCCTTGGCCTTTATCTGAATGAAACTTCTTGAGTCTCCCCTCTCTCTCTCTCTCTCTCTCTCTCTCTCTCTCTCTCTCTCTCTCTCTCTCTCTCACCATACTACCGTGCTCTTCTTTTGGGAGAGAGAGAGAGAGAGAGAGAGAGAGAGAGAGAGAGAGAGGGGGGGATGAAATAAAACACCACACACACAGACGGGACAATCAACACAAAAGATTTACCTTGTGGTGACCCTGTGTCGAAACAAACTGCCATAATAGCGGCAATCAACGATGTGGTGGCATTTCAACGAATGTATATGGGTGTATAACCCGAGCTGATCGCATTGAAACAACTTGATCCCTGCACAAAGAATAGCATACACCTCCATTTATTCATCTGTTTATCTATAAGAACAACGCTACGAACAATTTGTTTCGTCTTCCATTATGTCTTCCTCACAACAGATTACTCCCTGAGGAATACCCCCAGTCCCACCCCCCACTGAAAGTTTCAATATATCACAATGCTTTCAGTATCTTTTTATTCTCAGGGTTCCTAGGTAAAAAAAAAAAAAAAAACATGAAGCAAAGAACAAACAAACAAGCAAAACAAAGAGACGATAAAAAGGGACCTCAGACCCTCTGCCACAATAAATAGACACTTCGTGTGTGCATGCAAGTCTTTGTGTCTACTGGGGAACATAATCTTGTGCAGCAATTTTGTTCTATATCAATATGTTTATGCTAATGCAAACACATGTGTATCTATGTGTGAAATGTCTCAGATGTGTGTATGTGCCTGTCTCCAAGTGAGTTTCTATGTGTGAGTCAGTGAATGTGTAGGTGCATGCTGCTTGCGTGTGTGTGTGTGTGTGTGTGTGTGTGTGTGTGTGTGCGCGCGCGCGCGCGCGCACATAGGTTCCGGTATACTTTAAGTGTCGAAAATTCCTATAGAATTATGTACACTTTCTCAACAGGTGATTTGGAAAATAAGAATTAACAGTTGCAAAGTTGATTTTCAAAAATATAAATGAATGTTTAATTGTCGAAAAAAACAGGGTAGGGGAGCCGTCGTAGCACATTCCAGTTTCGCTGAAATGAACAATATTATGCGTTAGAATGGCACATGTATACTTTCCATTCTTTCTGTATAAACCATGACGTGTATAGAAATGCATTTCAAAAATTGACAAATCCACTTTAGAGACTGTGTGTGCGGTGTGTGTGTGTGTGTGTGTGTGTGTGTTTCACCTTGGAAGCTAAGTTAATGTGACAATTCGTTTACAGTTTTATTTCTTCCCCACTGAATGACGATTTCCTGTGACACGAAGTGCGTGTTTGTTTTTTGAAAATGGCAACTGATACAAAAAAGTATACGTATTTAACATAATAGTATTTATGAAAAAAGGCAATAGGTTTTGTCTATTCTTTATTCAATCATTGACAGATCAGTTTATGAGAAAATGAGAGAGTAATGATTTAAAGTTAAAATGTTTAATTTATTGGCCACAGAACGAAATGCATGAGGAACGGGACAATAATGATTTAAAGTTAGAATTTAGAAAGAGAGGGTGTTAGTTACCGCCAATGACATTGACAAACAAAGCACATGACAAGACACGATGCATTTCAACCACTTGGGTCTTCTTCAGGCGAATAAATAAATCATATTTAACATTTCAGACAGTACAAACAAAGAACGAAAATGACTCATCTGTTGTTAGTCCATGTGAAGAAGACCCAAGTGGTTGAAATGCATCGTGTCTTGTCATGTGCTTTGTTTGTCAATGTCATTGGCGGTAACTAACACCCTCTCTTTCTAAATTTTGCTTCGTTCTCCGCCGTCAGTCACTCCATTTTGAAACTTAAAGTTAGAATGTTTATCTTATCATTGACACACCATAATGCGTGAAGAACGGGACAATCATGATTTGAAGTTAGAATGTTTATCTTATCATCGACATACCACAATACATGAGGAACGGGAAATAGTGATTTTAAGTATGCATGAGGAATGGCGTAATAATTATTTAAAGTTAGAATGTTTATTTTGTTACCAACCGACCACAATGATTAGGGAATGGGACAATCATGATTTTCAGTTTAAATGTTTATCTTATCATCGACAAAAAAAAACCAATGCATGACGAATGAGATAATGATTTCAAACAGAATGTTAATTTTTATTGTCGACAGACCACAATGCATATGGAATGGGAAAATAATGATTTTGAACTTCCGCAGACGCCTCTCACTGCATAAAGGTGACCACGATCTTTTACCCCATTTCACCTGTAAACTCCCCTACCCACCACCTTCCTCTCCCCATTGTGACTTATACATTCTCACTATAGAGTTCTTGGAGCATGTCAATCCTGCCACATGTATTCTCTTTGTCATCGTCATTCCCTTGGAGGTCACCTACGTTCTTATTTCTTTGACCGTCCCCTCCTTCCCACTATTTCCAACCTGTCCACCTCCTTCCCTCCCGTTGTGACTTGGATCTTCCACAGTCCACTTCATTGTTAACAGATGTCGTGTTCTCACCGGCACGTTCTGTCGTTCGGTCATTCAGACGTTCTTACCTTCCCCAGCAGGGAGATTTGTCACTGTAATCCTTTCTGCCATCCTCTGTTAAGATCTGGGTTCGTCGTCCACAAAAGGAATTCCAAAAACCGCGTGATTCCCACCCTGAGGTTGATGCCTGGGAGTTGGTCCTCAAGTCGCCCTGTTACAGAACCAGTGTCCAGTGCAGTCAATGCTTGTCCACAACACCCCCAGGGACAACCGACATGCGCCTGTCTATTGGGAGACTTTCTCAGCAGGTCTCCTTGTCAATCGCCCTACAGCCCCACCTCCTTAGGTCAGTCGAGTTTTCTTTGTTTCATTCCAATCATTAACTCGTATTGACGGGCGCGCTGGCCTAGCAGACAGGCATTGAACTTTTATGTCTGAGGTCTGCACAGCTCCTGGTTCGAGCCTGGAGTGTTCCTGGTCGGTTAAACGGGGAGAGTGTCCTGATGTCTCTTTCCTACAATCCTATTGTCTGACACACAGCTGTCGTCTTTTACTGCCTCCCTCTGTTCGTTCCTCCCTCTCTTCTTCCTCTCCTCCTCTTTGTTCCAGTCTGCCTGCAACCCTCCCTCCCTCACACACACACACACACACACACACACACACACACAGACACACGCGCGCGCGCGCGCGCGCGCGCGCACACACACACACGCTCTTCGCCTGCAAATGATTAATGCACCCTCTCTGCTTGTCAGCTGTCTGAACAACAGTTACTTCCCATTATATTTGCAAATTTCAGTGCACAACACTTACTTCCCTTTACATTTGCAAACTTCAATGTAACTTCCGTTGTTGAGCTACACTAATACACGTCTTTCCCCTTTATTTCCTACACTGACTCTGCAAAGCTGGATCAACCACAGTTCTTCCCTTCTTTCTATTTGTATACACACATGTACAGTCTCTCATTCCGTAACAGCGACGAGCTGATGGAAAGACATCTTCCGAGCAAAATAATTTTCATTTTTGTGTAACGTTTTTGGAGGCTCAAACCGTACATTAGAAAACGCACCACCACATTGGTTAGTAGAAGAAAACATACACGTTTCCGAGTGAAGATCTCCATCCAGTGGAAAGTCAGCTTGTAAATTCTTAATTCTCCCATGACAACAAAAAAACATTTCCTGATTTTACACACACACACACACACACACACCTGCATCCGAAGTCCACATCACTTTGATTATACAAATCCGTTACATTTTGACGAGTCGGCCATAGCAAGGGGAAAAAAGAGACAAATGTGCCAAAAACCACATCTACATCTCCAGGTTTCCAAGGCTTCACGTAAACGGCCTAAGGTTGCCGATCGAACTCCTGACCAGACGATCAACATTTCAGTCGGTTGGCATGCTAGTCGGTTCGAACAATTTGAATTTCGTGGAGTTTCGATAGTTTGAAACAATACATATGTATTTTTAATCTAATCGGCAAGAAGCGCAGCAGAACAGGTCAATAATCTGTCGGATTCCCGCACTCCAGCGACTACTCAAGCTGTGTCTCAATCATTGATTGGGGTCATTCGTTTGAAGCAGATCATACCACCTTTTACTTCCCCCATGTGCCAGGTAAACTCACTGATTCCTGAGCATAACTTTATCCCCTTTGTACATGCTATTCTTCTTTACTGAACGCTCGGGGGACAGAACAAAAGGGTCAATTTGACTATTTGGTGGAGAATCCTGAAATGAGAAGGGGGAAAGTTAATCGCAATCAAGAACGATAACTCGTACCCTCTTGTCAGACAATTACGTACATGTGTCACGGTCGCTAAGCCGGACGGCCCTACCACCCTTACCCACGCCTATCACACACTAGGTCAGACAACACAGCACACTAACACAGTTTTACAATCACGCACGCTTCTTTATTTCACACACACTCCATGGCGCCACCACTCACGCACATCCACAACTGCACACAAGTATCCCAATTCCTGCTGACTCACCCTACTCTACTATAATGACCTGGAAGACCCTAACCTAACCTAAAACACCAGTTACAGTATACCACTGTGACCTGGGGACACAGCGATAGCCCGCACACGTGGTGACTAACTACTAGGGACAAGGATTTACCAAAGGGACTCTAATCTCTTAACGACCGCTACCACCCACACCTCTCCCCAGGACTCACCCTTCTCTTTTAACCCGGGACCACTACCAAACTGGTCGCTGCGTCCCTAAGGGAGGCAACGACAAGTACCCTACACTGTGCCGGCCACTACGTCCTAAAAGGAGGCAGTAGCTAACACCCCTAACCCTACTGCCTAACGCTACACCCCTTCTATCACAAACATGGGACAACCCATCCCGGCCCGGAAAGCTCCAGTCCTCGGCGCTGTACGTGGCCCCTCACAGGCTGACACCTCCCCGGAAGACTCTGCACCCCGGCGCTGACCGTGGCTCCTCCGCGGGCCGACACCCTCCCCGAAGACTCTGCGCCCCGGCGCTGACCGTGGCTTCCCGCAGTCTGACTCCTCCCCGCGATGGGCACGACACCCAAAGCACACACACCAGACGCCCTCTCGACGGGTCCGGGGCTCGTAGGACGCCTCCTCCTCTGAAGGCCCCGCCGGACACCAAGGGTGGAAAAAAGGCCTGGTGCAGCGCCCTCTCACAGGACGCCTAAACCGGGACGAGGAACCAGTGCCGGAGAACTCCCGGAAGAGCACCGGTAGCTGGAGGAGAGCTGCCCCACAGAAGGCAGACGGCCTGGGTGGTCTCCCTCTCCCGGGAAAACAACAGGTACTGGAAAGCGCCGCTCACCTGCCGGCACGCGGCAGTAGACTGCGGTGGTCTGGCCCCAGCCTCAGGACGGAACAGGATACCTGCTGACACAACTGGACATACAGACGATCAACCACACCAGTTCTGCAACTGGCTGACAGTGGCTGACAATGGCTGCAACAAGGACGACACCGACTCAGCACAGGCCAAGGGCACCCAAACCCGACGAGGACCTGGCCCTAACTATGACGAAGTCACTCTTCAAAAACTAACGGCGCTGCCGCCGCACCTACAAGGAGTACGTCCACTCCGACGAACACCAGGGACCGAAGTGAAGCTACCCCAACGCATTCCGCCCTGGTCGGAATCAAGCGAACTCTACTCACCACACAAAACAACGATTGGTCAGAGCAGTGTATCCCTCCGCAGAGCTGACACGCCTGACCAACGGACTAGTTGTTGCTAGTGCAACAACACGACAATTTACCACAACAACTCACAGACTTGACAACACAACAACAACAGCCGATATCCTGCCCCGCCTTTCTCTGGTGTAGAACCAAAGTAACAAAAGGGTAACAATCGGGAACGAAACCAACCTCCGCTTCCATTCCATTCCTTCAATAAGTGAAGACTGGAATGAAAGAATACTGTATGTCCTATTTCCCCAGCCTCCTACCTAGCCTAATCTTTCTACCTAACCCTGAGGAACTTAACCTAACTCTAGCTAACTAAACCCCAACCTCACATACGCGCGAGCGCGCGCGCGCGCACGCACACACACACACACACACACACATACACACACACACTCACACGCATACTCGCACACGCTCTCTATCTTGAACCACCACTACTCTTAAACACATGGACATACTGATTTAGTACCGCCGATCGGTGACACACCCCCCTGCCTAAGTTTTAACTACAGGTTAAAACCAACAACAACTTTTCACTCGATCGGCGTTTTGGCCACACCCTACCTATAACAATCCAATTCTCTATCACTCATTCTGTCCTACTGTTACTTTTGATGCACCCCAAAACTTCCATCCCAACAACATCAACCTTTAAATACATCAACAACCACAGGTTACATTAATCAACCTGGACTAACTCTGCCTCACACGACCTTAACGCAGGCACTTATGGGCAGCCGTTACACTACGCACTACATATAAATTTCATAACTAAGGGTGCTCCGACTATGCACGACCGCTGTGCGACACGTGCTACAAACACCACACCCTCAGTAACACTTTGCTACGCCATTCTCTACCAAAGATAACAACACATGCATAGCTTCGACAATGTCAACCTCTCACGACACAGGTTAATGGAACCCTCAGGTTTCCCCTCTCTCTCTCTCTCTCTCTCTTCTCTTTCTCTTTCTCTCTCTACGGCAAGCGACTCAAGAAGTCTGCCGCCACATTGTCCTTTCCAGACACTGCCTGCACCGTAAACTGGAATGCCTGCAGCTGCAGTGCCCACCTTGTGATCCTCCCACTAGTACTCTAGACCCCACAGCTATCTTCTTGGGTTTCGCCGTCAAGTCAAAATGCCGCTTGTACCTGCAAGCTGCCGTTGCCAAGTTCTCCTTTGCCAACTTGCACGTCTTAGCTATTTTGTTCCTTAGGTTGACGACGTACTCTGTAGCTGTGCAGAGCTCTTGCAACCACCGATCTCTCAGTATCTGCATGGGCCTGCGCATCAGTGGCATCCTTACAAGGGGAACTCTTGAGACTCTTCCCTTATCCACTGTACGCTGACACTGGACGCATGACTGGCAGTACCGACGAATGTCAGCATGCATGCCTGGCCAATAGAAATGGCGACCAACTCGCTCCTTGGTTCGGGTGGTACCTAAGTGACCAGACATGGGTACGTCGTGGCCTAGCTTCATCACTGTGGTCCGTAGTTCAGCTGGGACGCAGATCTGACTCGCTACGTCCTTGGGACCCTCAAACCGCCTAACCAGTACACCAGACTTCCGAGCGTACTCGACTCGTCCAAACTTGGTGTGGAAGTGCGTCCCTGCTTCACACGCACTCCGAGCCTTCCTCAGGGTTTCATCCTGGTCCTGCATCTGAATTAACTGCTGGGTAGAGGTGTTCAGAATACGTTCCTCAACGGGCAGTGGTACAGGTTCTTGCTGCTCCCTGGCTCTCTGCGCGCGTGTCTGCACTGCCCCTACTAGCGCCGGGTCTGCGTATACAGGCACACGTGTCCAACCGGGATCTCCTACTCTCTTTGCGAAGTTTCCGATCAGAACTTCCTGCACAGGGCTATTCATGACCAAAACCTCCAACTTCCCTGCGATGAATGGTGACTTCAACTCTATTACCGCCACAGGTAAAACCAGACCTACATCTGGACTCAGCCAACACTACTGGGACTGTCTCTCCTGTGTACGCATCTGCCGGTACTAACCACTTAGCCACTACGGTGTGTCCGGCACCAGTGTCCCGTAATCCATTGGCCGGAGACCCGTTAACTTCTACGATGCACGCAGGCTCGTACCGCTGCTCAGCGCATGGGCGACACAACGTAGGGACAACTCGAGCTTGGGGCTGGTCACAACAATGAACAGCTCCAACAGAATGGGGCTCAGGGCATTTCCTAGCGATGTGGCCTGGCTTCTTGCAGTTGAAACAAACTATGGTCGATCTAGGCCCTTCTGATCTCCTGTTCAGCTGCTGTAGTGCACCATCACTCTGTTGGGATCTCTGTGTGGGCTGGCTCCCTACTGTTTCGCGCCTATTACCCAGGTTGGGCTGGTTAACTGTTCGGTCTTGCCTCGCCTTCCTCCCCAGTCTTTTGGCCTCTGCCAAAACAGTAGCTTCCGTTGCAAGTTGTTCCACAGTTTTCGGGCATGTCTTCCGCACCTCAGTTGTGAACTCTGGAGACAATAGCTGATAAAACTGTTCCTGGAACAGCAGATCCTTTACGTCCTCTGCCACACTCTCATCCTTGCCCGCTGCCGCACACCAGAGGGAAAACCACCGCTTCATCCTTCCCAGCATCTGGCCGAAAGTCTCAGCAGCGTCCTTCTTGATGCTCCTGAACTTTTCCCGGTAGGCCTCAGCATCTAGCCTGAAGTGGCTTAACAGGGCGCCCTTTATCTGATCATAGTCGCCTAACTCATCCGCACTTAACCGCATCACCGCTTCTCTAGCCTTTCCTCTCAGCAGAGACATCAGACGTGTGGGCCATGAGGTCTTGCTCCACTTGCACATCTGGGCTACACGCTCAAATTGGGCGATGAAAGCGTCCACGTCGTCGTTCTCTCCTAACGGCTCAAGGTGGACATGCTTCGTTTCCTCCACCTCAATCAAGCGTTTCCTATGCGCTGCTTCATCTAAGGCCTGTCTCTCTTGTATGATTAGCTCTCGCTCTCTTGCCTCTAACTCGGCTTCATCCCTTCGTCTCTTGAGATCTAACTCGGCTTGCCGTGCTTGAGCTTCTATTTCCCTTATTGCCCTTTCTTCCTCCATCTTCTTCCTCTGCAGTTCCAGTTCCAGCTGTCTCGCTGCTTTCTCATCTTCGATCTTCTTCTGCTTCACCTCTAGTTCCCTCTGCCTAGCAGCTTTCTCCTCTTCTATCTTCTTCCGCTTCATCTCTAGTTCCCTCTGCCTAGCAGCTTTCTCCTCTTCTATCTTCCTCTGCTGCATCTCTAGCTCCCTCTCATCCTTCATCTTCTGCCTCACTTTCTCCTCTTCGATCTTCTTCTGCTTCATTTCTAGCTCCCTCTGTCTATCAGCTTTCTCCTCTTCTATCTTCCTCTGCTGCATCTCTAGCTCCCTCTGCCTAGCAGCTTTCTCCTCTTCATCCCTCATCTTCTGCCTCACTTTCTCCTCCATCCGGAGCTCCAATTCTGCTTCTCTCGCCGTCTTCTCATCCTCATTACGTACTGAGTCTGTGACGAACTTGGCGAGGTCTCCCCCAGCTAAACCCATCGCCGCTCCCAACTTGGCAAACTTTGCATAAGCCCCCGTCCCCTGTTCTTGATCCACCCCCGCTCCCTGGTCACTAACCTTAGGTTTGGTATCCGCCGTAGGGGCCTGTGGATCCATGACACTATCGGGGTCGTACTGCGGATGGGCTCGGGTGTGTTTAGACATAGGGTACCCCTTCCACCACAGAACTAGCAACGGACAGTATGCGATCTGAGCGCAACTGGAGTTCCCTGACTACGCACTAGCCCCTGAAGCAACTCAGCACAAGCACACAATACTCTCAATGAGTCACGCACCAAGCACAACTCCACCCACACTTGTGTACCTCATACATATACCCACATGGGCTCCAACCCATACAATACTACCAATGCACTGTCTGGTCACGGACTGAACCACGTGACACCGTGTGTCCACTGTCCACTGTGCATGCGCACCAGTTACCCACAGTCACAGGCCTCACTGTCTCTGGTAGGCCGCACCCACACGATCACAGTGCACTTGCACCCCTCAAGTCCAGGTGCACTCACAGCATACCCTATGCCACAACACTGCGCACCCTCGTGCTTCCCACACACAGTCACCTGGGCTTACACTGCCCTTAATCCCCACAGGATATCCGAGCACACAGCGTGCACAGTCACGGGCTGGGTACCACTCTACCTACTCACTGGGGTTATACCACATGTAAGGGACACAAAGGACACCTGGTACCCTCCGGCACCTCACCTACACTGTACGGTGTAATCACTCACACTTCCAACAACCACTCAATGTTTATTGACCATTCATACCTCACTCACACGGTAGCGCCAACCCATTCACACCAACACAAGTGCCCTGCCCAATGCCAATGGAAACTTGCCTGAAGTGAACAGGGACACTACGTACCACCTCCCAGGGTACTGGTACGCTCCCACCAACCACCCACTTACATTTCACACAACGTACACCCCGGACACAACACCCCCCTACCTCCCTCCTAGCTACCTATCACCTACCCAGAACCGCTTATGTACCCCGCATCTCCACCAAAGTGTCACGGTCGCTAAGCCGGACGGCCCTACCACCCTTACCTACGCCTATCACACACTAGGTCAGACAACACAGCACACTAACACAGTTTTACAATCACGCACGCTTCTTTATTTCACACACACTCCATGGCGCCACCACTCACGCACATCCACAACTGCACACAAGTATCCCAATTCCTGCTGACTCACCCTACTCTACTATAATGACCTGGAAGACCCTAACCTAACCTAAAACACCAGTTACAGTATACCACTGTGACCTGGGGACACAGCGATAGCCCGCACACGTGGTGACTAACTACTAGGGACAAGGATTTACCAAAGGGACTCTAATCTCTTAACGACCGCTACCACCCACACCTCTCCCCAGGACTCACCCTTCTCTTTTAACCCGGGACCACTACCAAACTGGTCGCTGCGTCCCTAAGGGAGGCAACGACAAGTACCCTACACTGTGCCGGCCACTACATCCTAAAAGGAGGCAGTAGCTAACACCCCTAACCCTACTGCCTAACGCTACACCCCTTCTATCACAAACATGGGACAACCCATCCCGGCCCGGAAAGCTCCAGTCCTCGGCGCTGTACGTGGCCCCTCACAGGCCGACACCTCCCCGGAAGACTCTGCACCCCGGCGCTGACCGTGGCTCCTCCGCGGGCCGACACCCTCCCCGAAGACTCTGCGCCCCGGCGCTGACCGTGGCTTCCCGCAGTCTGACTCCTCCCCGCGATGGGCACGACACCCAAAGCACACACACCAGACGCCCTCTCGACGGGTCCGGGGCTCGTAGGACGCCTCCTCCTCTGAAGGCCCCGCCGGACACCAAGGGTGGAAAAAAGGCCTGGTGCAGCGCCCTCTCACAGGACGCCTAAACCGGGACGAGGAACCAGTGCCGGAGAACTCCCGGAAGAGCACCGGTAGCTGGAGGAGAGCTGCCCCACAGAAGGCAGACGGCCTGGGTGGTCTCCCTCTCCCGGGAAAACAACAGGTACTGGAAAGCGCCGCTCACCTGCCGGCACGCGGCAGTAGACTGCGGTGGTCTGGCCCCAGCCTCAGGACGGAACAGGATACCTGCTGACACAACTGGACATACAGACGATCAACCACACCAGTTCTGCAACTGGCTGACAGTGGCTGACAATGGCTGCAACAAGGACGACACCGACTCAGCACAGGCCAAGGGCACCCAAACCCGACGAGGACCTGGCCCTAACTATGACGAAGTCACTCTTCAAAAACTAACGGCGCTGCCGCCGCACCTACAAGGAGTACGTCCACTCCGACGAACACCAGGGACCGAAGTGAAGCTACCCCAACGCATTCCGCCCTGGTCGGAATCAAGCGAACTCTACTCACCACACAAAACAACGATTGGTCAGAGCAGTGTATCCCTCCGCAGAGCTGACACGCCTGACCAACGGACTAGTTGTTGCTAGTGCAACAACACGACAATTTACCACAACAACTCACAGACTTGACAACACAACAACAACAGCCGATATCCTGCCCCGCCTTTCTCTGGTGTAGAACCAAAGTAACAAAAGGGTAACAATCGGGAACGAAACCAACCTCCCGCTTCCATTCCATTCCTTCAATAAGTGAAGACTGGAATGAAAGAATATTGTATGTCCTATTTCCCCAGCCTCCTACCTAGCCTAATCTTTCTACCTAACCCTGAGGAACTTAACCTAACTCTAGCTAACTAAACCCCAACCTCACATACGCGCGAGCGCGCGCGCGCGCACGCACACACACACACACACACATACACACACACACTCACACGCATACTCGCACACGCTCTCTATCTTGAACCACCACTACTCTTAAACACATGGACATACTGATTTAGTACCGCCGATCGGTGACATGTGACGCCAATAATCCTTACGGCACTAATTCGTCTAAGCACACACAGAGACACTAGCACACAGAAAAAAAAAAATTCTCATCAAAACTTGCCCAAGCTTGCCTACGTATCCTGTGTCAGATGTATGCAAACAGGAACAACAACTGAGAAATGAACTAACACAATTCATATTTATTCAAGATTGACTCAGCTTTTTTTTTTATTTCGAACGTTGTCAAGCAGAAAATACAGTAGACAGAAAAGAATTGAGTTAACCTTGGTTTGATTGACGTGTAAAAACAAAAGTGAAAGTAACAGAGAGAACAAGATCTAAAAGTAACAAACAATAAGGATGATTCGTACTGTCACAGTAAGATAAGTACATGTTTTTTCCTGTAAACGAACGCTATTTACAGCATAAATTTTCAATGTCTAAATACAGACGCTTAGTTATAGAATTGTCTGAATGATTGACGGTGGAAATTTGGTGTATCACATTTTCAGTTAATAAGTGAATAAATATGTCAGAATATGGAACTTTTAACTTCTGTTTACTAAAGTTGTGTCCCGTAGACAGTACTCTATCTGCCATCACTCTACATAACCAAACCAACGGCGAAAACCATAAACATACCTTTACATTCACAAACACCTGAATGACAGAACCAGCGTCATAGCTTTTACCACGCTCTGCTCAGAGAAGAAATGATCTCAGAACCAGAACGCTGGGAGTATAAGCCTTCCACCCCCTTCGAACGAGATCTGTTGAGAAAGTCTTTTGTGGCCTAAGTCACAATAGAACGACTACAAAAGTCTAAATTGTTTAAGCTCCGGCGGGGCTGCTTAGGTTGTGTGCCCTCCTCATTGCGATTCTATCCTGCGTTTGAGGAGGTTAACCACTACAAACTCTCTGTTCTCAAAGGTTGGGCAGAATCGAACCCTTTACATTATTATATACTTCTCTCCCTCCATTTTCTCAGCAGATTTATGTAATTCTCAAGAATGACTTTACAGACCTTAAAAAAAACTAATTCAGGCTGAAAACTCTCAAGATGGAATAATAAAATAAACAAGAAATTTACCTTGAGGTGGCTCCTTTTCCTACAGAGATGTCCACAGTATTCGCGGATTAGTATGAATATGCCGGCATGTAACATGATATAGTGTTTCTGCGTATCACACAGTTCACATTGCTCATCACAGTTATTGTCCCAGATTCGCTCAAAATAAGGTGCATTTTTATAATTGTTCCTCGTTGTATACTTGATACACAGCGAGCCTTCCAAGCATTCATATGGCGTCTCCCCATCAGTTTTCTCCAATTAAAACTATTGAACTGGATTAAACACGCCTTTCCCCTTGATTTCCTACGCTAACACTGCAACGCTGGATTAACCAGATCAGCGAATGGAATGCTAACTTCCGGGCAAAAGGATTTGTATATTATTATTCCTTAAGGCTCTGCGTCAGAAAATGCACCAAAACATTGGTTAGCAGCATGTTTGCGAGTGGAGATCTTCATCCAGTGGAGCAAACTAAAGTTAGCTTGTAAATTCTTAATACTTCCATGAAAGCAAACAAAAAAAAATCCCAATTTTACATGTGCACACACACACGCGCGCGCGCGCACGCGCGTCTTCGAAGTCCTCATCACTTTGATTATGCGAATCCGCTACATTTTTGATGAGTTGGCCATAGCAAAGGGAAAAAAGAGACAGATGTGCTAAAAGCCACATCTACATCTCCAGGTTTCCGAAGGATGCCGATCGAACTGCTGACCAGACGATCAAACGATCAACACGTTAGTCGGTTGGCATGCTCGTCGGTTTGAACAATTTGGATTTTCATGGAACGCTGAACATTAAAGGCAGTTTGTGGATTTTTGATAGTTTGAAAC
Source organism: Conus canariensis (assembly GCA_033310375.1). Taxonomy (NCBI): domain Eukaryota; kingdom Metazoa; phylum Mollusca; class Gastropoda; order Neogastropoda; family Conidae; genus Conus; species Conus canariensis. Next base: position 2,522 of record JAMYXO010004517.1, on the reverse strand, counting down.
ATTACACATGTATTTTGAAACTATTCGGCAAGAAGCGCATCAGAATAGGTAAAATATCTGCTGGTTTCCCCACTCGAGCAGCTAATCAAGCTCTGCCTCAATCATTGATTGGGGTCAGTTCGTTTGGAGATCGAAATTATACCACATAAGGTATACTCTTCTTTTGATCAGAACTTTTTCTTCCTCCACATGCCTCGTAAATTCACTGATTCATGAACATAATATTCTCCCTCTGTACGTGATAGTCTTCTTTGTTTAAACGCTCAGACAAAGACGTTGGTGCTCTTAGGAAGTTTGCCGTCTGCCGCAGACTTTCCAGTGGTCTGAACATCTCCTCCTGGAATGGTGGTTGGGGACCAGGTTATCTCCCTTTCACTCTGGAAGTCTGAACATGGTATGACACTATTCTGAGTGGATGAATCTGTTTATTATCCGTGGATGACTTCTTCCGTGACAGCTCTATGGTGATGGCTGTTGTAGTGAGTACTTTTATACCTAGGACGCGAACGGTACGCCATGGTACGCCATAGCTGAATGGCCCGAAAGGTCCAACCTTTAAGGGCCATTTCACATCCTAGTGGCCGATTAACCTTCCAGTGGGCAGCAGAGGGTCGAACCACAACCCTATTACTGGACTGGCAGGCCGAATATTGAAACTAATAGAGCGCTCTTACGATGTTGCAATGCCTTAAAAGGTTGGAAAGGAAAGAGGGGGGAAGGGGGGGGGGGACAACGTGAAGAAGAGCAGAGAAGCTACATCCTCCCTCCTCTTGAAAAAGGTTGCACAGTATCCAAGTCACTGATGTGTAGGCAGACCTGGGCACAGGACTGATAGTGCTACATGTGAAAACGTAGCACAGTATCCAAGTCATTGATGTGTAGACAAACCTGAGGACTGGGCTGATAGTGCTACATGTAAAAACGTAGCACAGTATCCAAGTCACTGATGTGTAGACAGACTTGAGGACAGGGCTGATAGTGCTACATGTAAAAACGTAGCACAGTATCCAAGTCACTGATGCGTAGACAGGTCTGGGCACAGGACAGTGCTACATGTAAAACCGTAGCACAGTATCCAAGTCACTGATGTGTAGACAGACCTGGGCACAGGGCTGATAGTGCTACATGTAAAAACGTAGCACAGTACCCAAGTCACTGATGTGTAGACAGACCTGGACACAGGGCTGATAATTATGACATTACATCATGGCAGGTTATGGTAGAAGAAGGAGACAAAGCATGGCAGCATACTAGCTTCATAGACATATATTGGCTGTTTTCTCAAGAAAACATCCATTACATTTCAGGAAAACAGGATTATGTTGTTATCCTTGAAGATGGTAACTGTTTTCATTTAAACGGTTTTCCTGAGGAGCACACGGATTTTCCTGTTTTCGCTAGAAAATGGTTGTTATCGGTGTACACTCTGAAAGAATCACAGGTACTTTTTCTCCTTTTCGCGGGAAAAAACAGTTATCATCCTTCAGGTAAAGTACGGTAGGCCTAACAGTAAAACTGTTTTGACCCTTGTGATCACTACTATTTCTCTTCTTGGCTACTATTTCAGCAATCATAGCTGTTTTTCCTGCAAGAAAAGTCTTCTTCAAGATAATGCCTGTGTTCCTCACGAAAACAAGGATAACATTATTAGTCAAAGTGAAATACAGAAAATAACTGTGATCCCTAGTAAAAACAGGGAAAACAATTATTATCCTCAGGAAAATAGGGACAACAAATGTGATCCTAAGGAAAACAGCTGTGATCCAAAGGAAAATATTGTGATCTCAGCATAGCACCTGTTTCCACGCTTTTCGTTATTTTCTTCATGAATAATAGCAGTTTTCCTGGGGAAAAGAGATATCATTGTCTTTAGACTCCAGCATGGTTTCATAAGACCCGAAGAGCTTGGATGACCATTACAATACATTATGACAGTTAAGCGGGCGCCACACTGTCTGTATCCGATCCCAGTTGTGTGTGTGCACTACGCCTTCGTCGGCAATGGGAGGGGGGGGGGGGGACGGGAAGGGAGAGGGACGGAGAGGGAGAGAATGGAACAAAGGGGTTAATTCAACTTTTATGTGGAGAATTCTGAAATGAGAAAGGGAACATTCAATTACATTCAAGAAGGATACCTCGTGCCCCATGTCAGACCACTACGCACATATAACGCCAATGATGCTTACGTCACTAATCCGCCTAACACATACAAAGACACAAGCATACAGAAACAAAAAAGTAGATCCTCAACAAAAACAACAAAAAAATTACCCAATCTTGTCTTCGTACTCTCTGTGCTAGGTAGGCTACATGCAAACAGGAACTACAACTTCGAAATGAACAAATACAAATCGATATCTATTCAAGATTCATTTCATTTATGCCCATCGCTCCCGGTGGAGCATAGGCCATCGACGACCCTTTGCCATCGCACTCTGTTCTGGGCTGTTCTGGTCATTCCAGTCCAGTTTGTCCCTTGTTGTTTCAACTCCGCCTCAGTGTCTCGCCTCCAGCTGTTGCAA
>JAMYXO010004516.1:0-17333 GCA_033310375.1 Conus canariensis | reverse complement strand
AAAATGGCGGCGCGTGGAGGGACCCACACTCCCTCACGAGTGTCTAAAATTTCCCCTGTAACAATCACTCTGATTGTGACTTCTGTGGCATTCCTGATACTTACATTGCCGTCTAGCACTTTGTGGATCTACTTTGAAACAGTTGGCTACTTTGAGGGTGAAATTGACGATGAAGCTCTGAGTGACCTATTGGCTTTGGTGGACACTGCGTTTATGTTCATGTGGATGAGCAACAGCTCCATTAATTTCTACATTTACATCTTGAGTGGCAGGAAATTTAGACGAGAAGCCAAACGGTTTTTATGCCTATGTTTGATAAAACCCACGAAAGAATGATTCAGATTTTGGATAAAGTACAGTATGTATGTAAATCAGGTGATAGTTTTAAACACTGCCAGTCAATGTTAAACTGTACACGTGACTGGTAGCAGTCATTCCTCTCCATGGGTGTAAGAGCTGGAAACTGATAGCAGACTGGGAGCAGAAAGTCCAGGCATTCAAGAATGCATTATCCATACGCACCTTGTGCGTCTCTTCCGAAGAAAATGTTACATACATCATGACAGACAGTAAGTCCATGCATACGCAGGAAGACAGGAAGGTTTTCCGGGTATCCGACTCCATAGGCTTGCCTGGAATAGGTACAGATGACTTCATGACTGTGTCCAAAACCATACAGCAGGAAACATGGAGATGGACGTCAGAGAACTATAAAATAGGCATTCTGGCTCACCCACCTCCGCCAGCTCCAACCGGCTGAAGCCGGTTTCGCTGTTGCTCCGCCGGCTTACCCAGAATGCCTATTTTATAGTTCTCTAATAGTAAACACTTTACAAACATACATAATGTGTAGGATTATCTGTTTTTAACACTAATTTAGAAAACTTTTGAGACTTTAGTTTTTGCTTAATCCTTCGTTTTTCTTGATCGTCTTCAATAACATCATTTTCACGCATACATTCATCAAATGCGTCTCTGTCTTTCATGTGGAATAAAACTACAGTCTTTAACTGTTCTCTAAAGTCTTTTAAAACTGAGTTATATTTTTGACATAGAATCCACACACTTATCCTAGCATGTCTTCCACTGAAAGCCAGTTTTGATAAAGCGTTTCTTTTTTTGACTATGTCTCTTTCTGCCGAACAGTCATCTATAATAAATAGTGTCTGAGTTCCCTCAAACAATTTATAAAAGTGTTCTAAGCACTCGCTAAGTTTATTGCTAGGATCAACTAAATAGATTTCATCATCCGTCCATATAAACCTTCTGTCGTGATATGCTTTGTTCCATTTGAGTGTTGGACAGAAAATTACAATATGATCAAAATTATAACGATAAACTGTTTGTAATAGGTCGAGGACAAATATTGTTTTTCCACAACCAGTCTGTCCACAAATCAATGAACAATGAGGGGTTTTTGTCATAAAGTTTAACATCGGCATTGACACCAAAGTCGTTTGCTCCATAGTTTTATAACAGAATTTAATTTACACCAGTTAGTGTTGTTATCATACTATCCGTCAAAATTTGATCAGTACAATAAAATCTTATAAGGTCTAAATGTGTTAGATTAATCCAACTCAGTTTTGTCAGATTGTTTCTATTAAGACTAACATTGATTTTGTTGCTTGTTGTTACGACCTTAAAATTTTCACCATCGTGACGAACCACAACAGTAACTTTAAGATTGTCAACGTCTAAGTTTTGCCAGCTAATAAGAATTCCTTCCATAAGGTTGTCACTGACACCCACAGCTCCATTCCTCCCCACATCTTTTAAGACAGAAATTTCAAATATCATTGTGAACGTGTCTCCTAATAACGTGCGTGGAAAGAACTGTACTTTTGTAGTAGCTTCCTTCAAAACTGATTCTCTTCTGTGGAGGATGTACTGTTTGCTCCCAAACTTCTTTATTTCGATCTCTTTTCGACTGTTGTCCTCTGGCATAAGACTTACATGTAAAGGGCCAGAGTTCAATGCTTTTCTGAAACTTTTTTGACGGTCAAAAAATGTAAATGGGCTTACGAATTCAAATTTTATGTCCCATTCTAAATATGGTTCTAAGTGCCATTTGTTGTCAGTTTTTCGAACTGTTTTATATTCATACTGACCCGCATTATTTGCTTCTACATTGCGTAGTTGTTCTAGTTTAGGAAACCTTTTGCTGTCGCTAACCTCTTTGCGTTTATATAAAACCATCTTTAGTGTACTCAAAACCATACAAAGTGCCTATCTTACCGTTCTGTTCAAAGTCCTCAACGTCTGCAAGGTCTTTTAATTCTAAAGTTACACACCTCTCAGGCGCTAATGTAACTCCTGATTCTTCTGGCCCACGAGACATTATTTTTAGTACACCTTATTATTTTATTTCTAAAACAATGTGCAGGTTATCACATTTCACGACTTTTCCTGTTTGGTCTTTGATTTTTATATTAAACGATCCGACCCTCCCACAAGCTAATCTTTTAAACTGTAAATTAGGGAATCGTATAATTTCATAATCGCAATATGCAGCTTTCCCTGATGGAAGAGCTCTTAAAACAGTTGAGGGCCTTCCATCATATAAGTTTTCATCAGTGCTCAGCTCATCCAAATGTACATAGAGTAATGGATATAAGGCAAGATCGAGCGGATATTCTCCCTCATAAGTAGTTTTGTCTGATGTAACTCTAAAACTAAGAAAGTCTCGATTGTTAGTTGTAAAGCCTAACATTTTAGCTAGCTCTACATCAAAAAGGTAATGGACTACTTCTTTTTCAGGTTCGAATGTCAACATTATTTTCAAATTTGCATTGTTAAGTTTGAGAGTAATGCCGAAGTTACTCATTGCTTCTTTTAGCGAGCAAAACCCGTAATAACCATCAGGTATGGTTAACTGGCTAACTAAGTTTCCTCTATTATCAAATTTTTTAATCTTATTATTTTCCTTGGATTCAGTTATATTAAACCATACGACTTTGTAAAAAATTTCATGGAGTGCGACCCTTTGGGTTCCGCAGTTATTATCAATAGCATATTCTAAAAACGAAGGACTGTCTTGAGTTGTTATTGTTACAAACATTTTTAAAACAATTTAAAAATGAGTGCATTCAAATATACTAATGCAAAATATTCTGTTGGGCCGCACTACAATCTTAAAAATATAACAACTGACACCCTTGATATTTCTGTGACTCAGTCTGACGCCTTTCAAGTAAAGGTTAGTACTCCATTGAACAGATATCTTAACCCTCCTATTAAAAAAGACCACATCCTGAAAGTGTGGTTCAGTCATCCGATGCAGTTTTATCAGAACCAGTTAAACTTTGCTGTGTTTTGTGCATCAACTGGGTGTGGAGTGTCGTATGCTGATCATTTAAATCATCCTGATCCTTTGGTGAGGTCAGTGTATAGATTTCATTTTTATTACACCTTCAGACGTATTTTATCTGAACTGCAAGCGCCATTACCAAATGACAAAACGTTTAATCCATTCAGCAACAGAATAGATTACAAGGCTTTTGAAAGGATCTGTAACGAATTTGATATTGACCCAAAGACAGACTTTAGACAAAAGTTGGATCTTAATCATGGTTTAGGCACCCTTTATTATTGGGGCGTGCACAGAAAGTATAACTATGATTGGAATCCTCCTTACACATCTTTCTCTTCAGGCACAACTGTTCACCTCGGGTCCATAGAGCAAGAGCATAAAACAGCATGGACAACATTTATTTTGGATACTTCTAAGGGCCTAACTAGAGCGGGAATAGAACGAATAAACGACTCTATTCGTACTTATGTTTGGTGTTTGCTAGGTTCGCAAGCACAGGCAAGATCTAACATAACTGATCCTTCTACTGGCTTTGATGCCCAAAAACAGTATTTAGCAAATTTAGAGGACGCCATTAATTCTGCAATTGATTTGCCTTCAAGTATTAAAAGGTACCAAAATGTTTTACAATTTGCAAGATCGAAAGTAGACTTTGCTGTCGGCACTGATTTATACATGCTACCTTCTGACCTCAGGCTCCAGGTAGGAACAATAATAAACTACAACAATGAAATCCTTGTTGCAGGAAATGAACAGAAGGTTGGACAAAACGACATAAATTCTAAGCCAGCAATAGCAATAAAAAAAAGAAGTCCCCTCAAAACCCCATCCAATCCTCAAGGCCCAAAGCCCAAAGGCCATTGAAGACGCGCGTGATGACCATGAATATGAAAAGACGGCACTTGTTATTGGATTAACTGCCCTAGGATTACTTGGTCTTTATCTTACTAAAGAGTAACCCAACTATTAAGACAACTAATGCCCATAAGTGCTCAGCCATAAAGCCAACTACTTTACTTGCGGCAGACAAAAGCCAGCTAACGATCCCCCCTATTATACCAGGCAAAGAATCTATTGCCTTACTGGCTAATTTTTTTAGTAAGTTTGCAAGGTGATCGAGTTGTTTTTTTACCCATGATTTATCTGACGACGGAGTTGGCGGGCCTGGTGGCACTGCTCCTCCACCACCGCCGCCTGTAATAGCCAACACCAGTGTACTTATTGCAAATCCTAAGGCTGTTATAACACTTGCTAATGTGACACCTTGCTCTCTAAACAGTGTTCTAATTCGTTCTGCTAACGTTGTGTCTTCATATAAAATTCTTTGGATAGTTTCTCTTATTCTGCTCACTTGAGTTCTTAATTGTTCTCGGTTAGTAGACAGCACTTCTAGTCTTGCTGATCTCTCTTGTTCAAGATCTTTTAGTCTTTGTGTTATTCTTTCTTTAACACCAGGTCCTAAGTTGTGGTCATCAGCCTCAACTAGTTTTTCTTTTTCTCTTTTTATATGCTCATCTAGTTCACCCAGTTTTGCTAAATTGTTTGTTAATTCGCCTCTGATGCTTCTCAAAGTATGATCAAGGGCCGTTATTTCTCTCATAGGTAGCGGCGGATCGTGCATAGTTTTTAATACTGTTTCTTCTGAAAAACTGGTTTCTATTATTTTGTCTGCTGTTGGGCTTAAATCTTTAAGTTCTATGTTTTGCATTTGGTTTTCTGTTGGGAGTTCCTGTAGTGTGTTTTGAAGTTTAGCAACTGCTTCCCTATCTAATTTTGGTTTAGTAATGCCAAGGCGATTTTGTTCGCTCACACTGAGCCTTTGTCTAATTGTACTCTTTTTTAAAAACTTTGATGAGTCTGGTTTAGTTGTAAGCTGAACAAGTTGTCCTTGCTCGTTTTTAAAAAACAAATGGTCATCTTTTGTTTCAAAATCATTAGGGTCTATAAATTCGGGAGGTTCTTGGCCTAAACTTTGATAAAATGATTTGACCTTACTTTCTGTTAATTCACGCCGCAATGATTGTAATGGATGTGTCAAAGGAGTCATTTCACTCATGTCGTCTCCAGGATCAAAAACATCATAATCTTCTTCTGCCATGTTTTTAAATAATTAACTTTTTATTTTGTTTTATAAAAAAATGTCACAAGCATATGGCTCAATTCTTGACCCGCATAGAAGACTGAAAGAGCCCTTTGGCGTGAAGGGAAATAAACAGAATATTATTGTTCCAAATAATCCATCTACTATTGATTCAGATCAAATTCTTACTGTTAAATTTCCAGACCTAGGAGCAGATGAAGTGATTGTGCCGGGATCTGCACGACTTACTTTCAAAATAGAACTCGAATCAGCAACAGACGAAAACAGGACAGTAGTCCAGAATCTGGGACGGGCAATCGTTAAGAAAATTTCTATAAAACTTGAGGGGCAAGAAATATTTTCTTTACACAATGCAGACATATTTTTAATCTATTGTGATCTATGGCTAACCGATAATGAAAGGGCCGATCTTGCGTTTCAAGGAATCGAAAATAACGAAGCACTAAAACACAGAATAGACGCCGAAGATGCTAAAGACGGTAACAAGTATGAAGCTGTAAGTTTTGCTTATGGAAATCGCTTTTCCATACCCTTAGATTTTGAGTTGTTAAAAGCGCATGCGCCATACTTTCAAGGAGCATTAAAAGACAGATTGTCATATGAACTAACTTTTAATGAATACAAACGTGTCATTAAATCTACAGACACTGATTCCAAGTACAGCATTTTCGACATCTCGTTAGAGTTTGACATTGTTAGCAACCCTAACTTAGCAAGGCTGATTGAGCAACAATATCAGTCAAAATTAGCAATATATTACGAAAGAGTGATTCATCATACTAAATATCCTAAAAGCAGGGCAGACACAATATGGAACTTTAGTTTTAGCGCCGCAGCAAGATCCCTTAAAGGTATTTTATTGCTGTGTGAAGATGAAGAACCATTCAAAAGACAAAGTGAAAAGTTTATTAATCCTAAAATAACTAAAGTACAATGTTCAATTGAGGGTAGTCCTAACCAAGTCTACGGTAGCGGGCTTAAACCTTATCATCATTTTGATGAAATAAGAAAATTGTTTGGAGGCGGGAGGTCTAGAAGTCCAACAGTAGACCTTGTGTCTAAAGATCTACACCTTCACAGTGTTAGACTTGATGAATATTTAACAACGAAATACGGTTTATGGATTGACCTAAGGTCAACAGAGGATAATCAGTTGCATGGGAGTGGGAGAACAGTTAAAGACGTAATAAACATTCAAATTGATAAAGAAAAAGAGAGTGATAAACCACTTAATGTACATTTGTTTTTAATATATGATGCGCAGCTGAATATTCAAGATAACAGATTAAAAGATATCCAATACTAAATTATTTTTATTTTAAAAAAGCATGTCTGTTACGACTTATCCAAAAGTGCCCAAAGAAGAGAACTCTGTAGACATAAAAACTTTCAGATTAACAAACATAACACAAATGCAACAAAAACTAGAGCAGGACCTTTCAAAATACAGCAAAACCAAACGAAGGTATTCTGCTGTCTTTAATGCTGTTACATATGTTAATACTGGAGCATCGGCGGTTAGTGCTTTAACAGCAGGAACAAGTGTAGGTCTCTTAGCAACAGGCGTAGGTGCACCGGTAGCTATACCTCTAGGTGGTGTGTCTTTAACTCTTGGCCTGTGTTCATTGGCTGTAAGTGCTGTCAGCAAAAAAATAAAAGCTAAACTCCAAAAGCACACAGCTATGGTTCAACTAATAACAGCTAAACTTAGTTCCTTCAAACTGACAATAAATAAAGCACTTGCTGACTCAAACATCACGGATGAAGAATTTAGTCGCCTACAGGCTGATTTTGAGGACTACAAAAGACAAAAGTTTGATCTTCAAAGAAAGGCAAGGGCAACTTTTTCTCAACAACCAGACACCGACCAGATAAAAAAGGAATGTTTAAAAAAAGTAAACGAAATATTAAACTCTGTTCTAAACAGCTCACATTAACAACCCCAAAGGGCGTTTATACTTTAGTTTATGAGTCTAAGCACAAAAAGACCGTTGATATTGATTCTGATTAAGTATTTTTTTTTAATTTAAATAAATATTTTGAGTTAGAAAAGAAACTCAGCATGGATAAGATATATGAAGGTTCAGATGAATTGTTTGAAGCAATGCTCGAGGAAGAGCGTTTGTCAAAAGCTTTAAATGAGGTCGTTTTAGAAGTTATTGATCCAACAAACGTACAGGCAAGCGTTGTGCATGCAATTTCTCAAGTTCCAAGTAAACTAACAATAAACCCTCCAGTTAAAGTAAGGGTAGTTGTTTTAATTGACTATATAACAATAAACGAAGAAAATCTAGAAGTCTGGGTCTCAACTAAACAGCAGACTATTCTTTCTTATAATGACTTAACACCCGGTTGGGCAGATCAACTTCTTACACAGTTTAATGAAGCCTCTGAAGCAGCTAAAATGAGAGGCTCTGGTTGGTCAGAGGGTGAAGTCCTAGACATCAGATTAAGACAGGCTAAGTATGAGCCGATTGTAGGCAAGTCTTACATTCCACTGCCTCCAACATTAGTTGCAAAGAAAGCAGTTTTGAACATAAAAAATTCAGACGACAAATGTTTTATGTGGTGCGTTCTTGCTAGGCTGCATCACGTTGCCAAAAATGCAGAGAGAGTATCTAACTATTTACAGTGGGCCAATGATCTTAACTTTAACGGCCTTGAATTTCCTATGGCTGTAGACAAAATTGATCAGTTTGAAAAACAAAATCCACCAATAACTGTTAATGTCTACACATGGTCTGAAGAAACCAACCTTCAGCCAATTAGAGTGTCAAAGAACAGTCCAACAATAGGCGAACCAACCAGGAGTCATGTAGACTTACTCCTAATGCAAAGCCTTAATGGGTTGCACTACACTCTAATACGCACAATGAGTAGATTACTAGTGCATACTACAAAACAACATAGCAAACAAGAATTTTGTAGAAAATGTTTAACAAGAATTCCGTCCGTTCAAGCTGCGAGCGAACATGTAAAACATTGTCTTAGTCCAGTTGACTGCAATACAGAACTAATTATGCCAAGAGAAGGCAGTAAGGTTAGTTTTAAGAATTACAAAAAACTCCAGAGGTCTCCATACGTTGTTTACGCAGACTTTGAATCGCTTATTGTTCCTTATGAAGGACCTGCTCCAAAACATTTACCAAAAACAGTTATAATGAATAACCACCAGATTTGTTCATTTGCCTTCATTGTTGTCAGGTCAGATGGTGAACATTCAAAGCCAGAATTATACAGAGGACCACATGCAGCAAAACATTTCTTAAAACGCATGCAAGAAGTTCGTAATGCCTGTTCTAATAATCTATTCTTATCCGATCTTAAGATGACCCCCGAAGATCAAGATCGCTATGACTCAGCCACTCACTGTTGGATTTGTGGTTTAGAGCTAACACCTAAAAGTTTAACAGTAAGAGACCATGATCACATTAGCGGAGAATTTAGAGGAGCAGCACATAACAATTGCAATCTTCAACTAAAGTTTGATCCTAGGACTTGGAGACTTCCTATATTCTTTCACAACTTGCGAGGTTACGACTCTCACCTTATAATGCAAGCAGTAACTAGCGCCTTTAGGGTGTCATGCATTGCACAGTCATCAGAAAAGTACATGTGTTTCACTTTAAATAATTTATCTTTTTATGACTCTATGCAACACCTGATGGGGAGTTTAGAGTCACTGGCAGGATCCTTAAAGTCCTGCCCAATAACAGAAGAATATTTTGACCCAACTCTTGTTAGAAAGGGCGTTTACCCTTATGAGTACATGAACAGTTGGGAAAGGTTTGATAACCCAGCCCTTCCACCTAAAGGCGCGTTCTTTAGTAGTCTTAGAGGAAAGGACATCAGTGATTCTGATTATTCTTATGCTCAAGATGCGTGGCAGAAGTTAGAGTGTAAAACGATGGGAGACTATCATGATTCCTATTTAATGGCGGATACCTGTTTGTTGGCGGACGTCTTTGAAAATTATAGGAAGACCTGCATGAAACATTACAGCCTGGATCCTGCGCATTATATTTCTGCGCCTGGGATGAGCTGGGACGCTTTCTTAAAATTTACTGGAGTACAAATTGATTTATTGTCTGACCTGCCAATGCTTCAGATGATTGAAAACGGATTGCGTGGGGGAATCAGTATGGCGTCGCACCATTACTGTAAAGCAAACAACAAATACTTGGACGACTATGATCCAAGTAAAAGGTCTAACTATCTTATGTATTTAGATGCAAACAATCTGTATGGATGGGCAATGGCGCAATCACTTCCATTACGCAACTTTAAAATGTACACAGGACTCAAAGACATTCAAAAGTTTTTAAAATGGCTACCTACTCTAGAAGCTGATCGTAAAAGAGGTCTCATTCTAGAAGTTGATTTAGAATATCCTCATGAACTTCATGATTACCATAATGACTATCCATTAGCGGCAGAAAGTCTAAAGATGGCAATGACAGAACCGCCTAAACTTGTGCCTAATCTTCGAGGCAAAAAAAATTATGTCTGCCATTACAGGCTTCTACAATTTTATTTAAGACATGGTTTGAAGTTGACAGCTGTTCATCGTATAATTGCATTTGATCAAGAACAGTTCATGAAACCATACATCATGAAGAACACTGATCTCAGAACTAAATCCGCAGATGCTTCAGAAAAAGACTTTTTCAAGTTGATGAACAACAGCTGTTTTGGAAAGACTATGGAGAATCCGCACAAGCGTAAAGATGTTAGATTGGTCACCAGAGAGAACGATGCAATTAAGCTAACTTCTAAACCTAATTATCAGGACTTCAGAAGATTTCATGATCAGCTTTTTGGAATAATGATGAAAAAAAAGAAAGTCAAATTGGATAAGCCCGTTTTTATTGGGTTTACTGTTTTAGAATTATCAAAGCTTTTGATGTTAGAATTTCTTTACGACTACTTTAAACCCTTGTATCCAGAGTCCAGAGTTCTGTACACAGATACAGATTCATTTGTAATCGACATCCCTACTGAAGATTTTTACAAAGACATGGAATTAGAAGTAGCTAAAGGGCATGCGGGATGGTACGACGCATCTGATTACCCTAAAGATTCGCCTTTGCATTCAGTTATTAATAAGAAGGTTTTAGGTAAGATGAAGGATGAATTATCTGGAGGTGTGATCAAGGAGTTTGTTGGTTTGAGGTCGAAAATGTACAGTCTTTCAAGCCAAAAAAAAGTTGTTAAAAAAGCAAAGGGAATATCTCGTAGTGTTGTGCAGTCAAACATATCCCATGACAATTACAAAGAAGCATTGTTTGGCAATAAGACTTTTCATCATGACAATTACAAGCTGTGATCTAATCTGCATGAGATTAACACAACAGTTGTAACAAAACGGTCTCTTGACCGCACTAACACAAAAAGAGTATTTGTTAATCCAGAGTTTTCATATGCAATTGGCCATTGGAGAATAGTATAATCATATGGGCTTATATTTTTCAGCAATCGCACGTTCAATTATATCATCATCTAATTTAGCAAAATTAATATTATTTATTAATGCTAGATGTGCTTTAATTTTTTTTGTCATTTCACAATATTCATGTTTCCATAAATCAAAATAAAAGCTTTGGGGTTTAAAGCGATTGTCTGGCCAGAGATTGTCAATCTTCTCAAATACTTCTTTAATGATATACTGATACTCAAATAAATCTTGCATTAATTTTAAAGACTTTTCCTTTGCCATTTCTGCCATTTCCCTTTGAGCTTCCATTTTAAACCCAAATGTATTTGCGTAGATTAAAACAGTTCATTAAGCTTAACTATATCACCAACCAATTCAACCAAATTATTATCCATTACTGCTAAATGCGCTCGAATTTTTTTTATCTTTTTAATATATTCTTGCTCCCAATCAAAATTTGAGGTTTTGTCTAGCATGGCATGATCAATCTTCTTAAATATTAGTCTAATAGCAAGATTATAATCAAATATTTCTCGCATTATTTCTAAGGACTCTTCCTTCACCATTCTTGCTTCCAGTGCCATTTTACGTAAGGATTCTTCCTTTTCCATTCTTGCAGCCATTTTAATTTAAATTAAAAAATAATTAAGCGACTGGAACTGTGTCTGGAGGGATTATCTGCAGTTCTTCCTTCACAAAAGATCTTCGGGGGGCTGGTCGTTTTGTTGTGTCAGTTTCTCGTAAATAATACACGGGCGGATTCATTTTCACAATTTTTTTTATCTCATATGGATCAACACTCCAAACTGGATCTGTTGCCCTGATGCGAGTGTCCCCTTCCGCTTCTCCCGGCGAATAAAGGTATCTCACTTTCAAACCAAATGGTAATAGTTTGCTTGATGAAGACTCTCCTTCAACAACATTTATTGTTTGTTTTCTGATTGCTTGTACTGGTTTTAGACCTTTAAATTCTTCATTATTCATTGCGCGCAAAACTGAGGGCAGCCTTCTAACCCATTCTGTGTTGCGAGAATTGTCAATCAGCTCTCTGTGATACTGGTAGGAGAAAAGCCTTTCAGATAACTGTTTGTTAAAGTTTTCAACCAAACCCTGTGATCTGTGAACACCCGGAATGCCTCTTTTAATGGTAACTCTATGTTTTAACAATAATTGATTCACTTGTCCTTTAAATTCTTTCCCATCATCGACTTGAATCATGCGAGGATAAGTTAAGGGTCCTCGTTGATATATCAGTTGTAAAGCGACAGCAACAGCAGAAGCACTCTTTTGTGTTAATGGTTCAGCATCTTTGTATCTTGAAGCTATGTCAATGACTGTAAGTGCGTACTTAAATCTTTTTCGTCTAATCGTATCATGGGGTAAATATAGAAGGTCCATTTGATGGGTGTCGTTTGGTGTTATATTCACAAAGTGTGGTCTTTGTATTCGTTTAGGCGCTGGTAAATAAATTTGCCAAATCGCTTGTTTAGATAACCATTCTTTTGCTGTTTGTTCACTGACTCCCGCTGCTTGGCTAAGCTTTTTAATTGCTGTTATTCCCTTCCAATATCCTTTTGGCGAATAATAGATTTTGTACATTTTTATTCAGCCAATACTTTGTGCAACAAAATACACAGCGGTCATGCCAAAGACAATAAACAATATTTCTTGCATCTTTTGTTTTTCTGATGGTTGATAAAAGTCGCTAAATTTTGGTGGGGGCAATGTTTCAACTTGTTTGCCTGTTACTAGAAAATATTCTTTTATTGCCTGGTCAACATCTTTAAATGTGTAAGCTGCATGTCCCTGTTGCTTAAGTCTGTCGTTAATAAAATCTAACTGCTCCATTCTTTGCTTTTCATAGGTGTCTTGTGCAGCAGCTAGTTGCTCCATAGCTCTGTTATGTCTTTTTCTCTCATCGTTATTTTGTAGTTTACTAAACGCGTAATTACTTCCGCTAAAAGCAAGCGCATTAACCACAGCACCACCAATCATCATTACGAGTGAAGCCATTTTTATAAATGTATTTTTTTAATTTTACATATTGATACTGTCTGGAATTATTCCTTGCTTAACTAGAAAATCTTTCGTAGCAAATGAAGCTGTAATAACAGCAATCAGCTTTGCTGAGTCTTCAAAGTCTAGTTTGCCAAGATCTGCTGGTTTTATTCTTAACAAGTTTTTACCAAGCATTGTGTATCCTACACTTAGGCCTCCAATAACAGCAGAATGGTATACGAGGTTGGTAATAGTTTTTTCGGCGCTCATTTTTTAAAAATAAAATAATATTTATTTATTAATAAAACATGAACTGCGATGATTTACTTCCTGAACTTACAAATGATCAAGTTGATGACCAAGCTATTATGCGCCAAAAGGAAAGGCTGTATTCTTTGGCGGCGTGTGGAAAAACAAAACAGTACCTTGGAAATGAATTCAGCATAGAACAGATTCAACAGATGTCAATGCAAGACATTGTAAAGTATCACAACAGGTATGAAGCGCAACTGGGGTCAAGAATGGTAAAAAGTGTTGGGCAAACGGTTCTTAGTTTGTACACTAAACTAGTTAGTAGATTTGCTCCCATTGATTCTGAACAAGATTTTATGTATGATTTAACACAGGATCCCGTTTTAACAAAGTCATTAGAGTCTCTAGGATGTGATCTATATTACAAATTTGGAACATTGTTATCGCCATTAATCATGGGATTAATTACTTTTAATCATATAGATTTTGTTTCCCTTCAAAATGACCGAGCCAGAAAATCAGCAGAAAACATTGATGGAGAAAGTGACCAGTAAAAAGCCTCCTCATCCTGGGCGTGTTGCAGCAGGAAAAAAATTAGCAGAGTGGAACAAACAAAAAAAATTAATGTTGCAATCACAGAATATAACTCATAATGAAAAAACACCAGTTGTGCCAGAGCCACAACAAGAACAAGTTGTTTCAAGTCCCGCAACATCATCATGGATTATTTGGATTAAAAGAGTTAGCATTTTTGGCGTCATTGCTGTTGGTGGGGGTGGTTATTACGTTTATAAAACATATAAAGAAAGACAGCAAAAACCAAAGCAGCCCAAAAAATCACAGCCACTAAATACAAAATCTGAACAAAAAAGAATACCAGAACCGCCAACAACAAAAGATCATTTTGATCCATTTGATATGCAGTAATATTTCAAGAACTTAATAAATAATTATAAGTGACTTGAATAAGAACTTGATAACGACTTCATGACGACTTGATGAAAACTTAAATAAGAACTTGATAAGAACTTGAGGTAACTTGATTAAAAACTTAAAGTAACTTGATTAAGAACTTAATGACGACTTGATGACGACTTGTTAAGAACTTGAATAAGTACTTGAATAAGAACTTGTTAAGAACTTGATGATGACTTGTTAAGAACTTGATGTTGACTTGTTAAGAACTTAAATAAGAACTTGAATAAAAACTTGTTAAGAACTTAAATAAGAACTTGAATAAGAACGTGATGCCGACTTGAATAAGAACCTAGAACGACTTAATGACGATTTTTTTTCACAATTAATTGTTACATTCTTTTCCGGGGAGACAACTCCCTTCTGCCTTTATGTAGTATCTAGGTCAGACATGTGTGGCCACGGCTTACTCAACTGCACAATAGCCGAGTCGAAGCGCCGCACTGTTTCCGGGTTCGTGTCAAGTTACACATAAGGGCGTCGGGCCGCCACGCAGCATTGTATAAATTTAGCCGGCTAAATTCCCCACCGGCGTCGTTTAGTACAGGCGTTAGACGTCATTGTATAAATTTAGGCGGCTAAATTCTCCACCTCAAAATAATCTTTTCTCAATTTTATGTATTAAAAGCAGCATTTTTATATTTAAATCTAAAAGCATTTAAAACAAATATTTATTAAAAAGTAGTGACTAAAAAGTAAGGTAAGATGCACTTTGTTATTTAGCTTTTGGTGTTGTTTTAACAACTTTAAAAACAACTTTACTCTAGGCAAATAAAAACAACTTTACTCTAGGCAAGTAGACACCATGTAATTGTAAGCGTTTGTTTGTGTACAGTATATATATAAATCTTGAAGTTAACAACATTGGGGATATGCCTGCAGTAGTTTTAAATACTTGGTTGTCATGCATTGAAAAGTCTAAATTTGCCCTCTTCCCTGCCCTCTAGTGACTCTTCCCATTTCGTGTTTCGTTTGTCTGGGTCACTGGCGCGGCTATAAACGCCCGTAAACCACATGTGTTGTGTTGTCTAGGTCACTGGCGCGGCTATAAACGCCCGTAAACCCAAATCTGGAAGAGTCACTAAAAAGGGGGTGAGGGGATTGCCCAAAATAGACAAATAAAAAGCAGGCAAACAAGTATAAAAGTATACTACTGTTGGAGGCATATTCTCAAAACCCTTCACATCTGGCCGTGTTATATGTGACCCTCTGGGTCTGGCTTGGGGCCCTAGGGCGCCATAGGGTCTCAAGTGAGATCCAGAGGTGATCAGTAATGCGGCCAGATGTGAAGAGTTTTGCAAAAATTTATTTTACATTTGATGAATGATGTTATTTGATCAAGAAAAACGAAGGATTAAGCAAAAACTAAAGTCTCAAAAGTTTTCTAAATTAGTGTTAAAAACAGATAATCCTACACATTATGTATGTTTGTAAAGTGTTTACTATTAGAGAACTATAAAATAGGCATTCTGGGTAAGCCGGCGGAGCAACAGCGAAACCGGCTTCAGCCGGTTGGAGCTGGCGGAGGTGGGTGAGCCAGAATGCCTATTTTATAGTTCTCTACGTCCCAGCAAACAAAAAACCTACAGAAGTCCTTCTGTGCAACAGGATTGGCTGGTCTGGTACTACACCTCGACCTGTTGATCAGTTGACTGGGGTCATGTTGTTGACTGCCATACAGCTGTTTACGCCACATTAGAATTGTTGTATGCTGATGCTGGGCAAAGTCATAGACAGTTTCTATTCCACTTGTGATTAAGAAAAAGAAGGCATTCTGATAAGCATACATATTGACTGTGATAAAGGTACATCATGAAAGAATTTGTGGTGTTCTTGGTAACATTGGGATACATGTAACAACAAAAAATCGAATAAAATAGGGTTAGGAAAAATGACAAAACCTGCGAGCTTAAGCCATCTCTGCCCATGAACTTTACATCCTATCTAGCACACTGTTGTCATTTACTAAACAACTAATTGTCGTCAATTAAAGAAAATTATGAGGATGCTCTGTCTAGCACACCACTTTCATTTACTAAACAACTAATTGTCGTAAAGTAAAAAATGTATGTGGATGTCCCGTGTATGACTACATCTCATCTTGTAATCCGTCAGTTCAGAACAGAAGTCTCACTGACTAGTATTCACACACCAGTAACGTGAAGGAAACATAATGGGAGCTAGATGGTAGAGGGTCTTTAAAGAAGAACCCCTCATGCAAGTGCTCTGGCCTTTCACTCACTACATCCACAACAAGTCATGATTTCTCAATGTCCTACTGCTATTCCTGTCTCATATTATTTGATTCCTACTTACGTTTTATTTTTTTCTTTTTAATGTAACGCACACTCTATTTTTCTTTTTCTTTAAAAAAAAAAAGCTGAGGTAAGCTAAGCACCACCATGGCTGCAACCACGGTGCAACTCCTCAACCACACGCCATCAACGTCCCTAGGACCAGACATTCCTTTCACTAAAACCCTTTTACACCACCTCAACATTTGCTCCAGATTCACTTTATTTCAACCAAAATCGAACTGAATCAGCTATGAATGCCGACTGATGCGAGCTGACTATCGCCGTCCAATACTGAACTGAATTTTGTGGCCAGTCATATTTGAATCAAATAAATTAATTTCATTATTATCAAATAAACCGCAAAATCGTTGATGGTACTTGAACAACAGTAAATCATGACTCGATTAAAACGTCGGGTATTGATTGCGCCAGTTGGTACTGTCTTTAAAGAATCTGTTCGCAAGCAACTCAATATTCGCATGTCACGTTAGCAAAGTGATAGACTGACGGTAAGTGAGTAGGGAAGTTGACTCCTGTCCACTTATCGATACCACAGTCGATGTGTGTAACATCGTGTTGTGCTGAAATTATTCATATGCACCAAAGCTATATCAATCGTATACAGCAATGAAAATCAATAATTATTCATATGCACCAAAGCTATATCAATCATATACAGCAATGAAAGTCAATAATTATTCATATGCACCAAAGCTACATCAATCATATGCAGCAATGAAAGTCAATAAAGGGACATGCAAATCATTTACGTGAAGGTCAGAACAGGTGCGTATACCTTTCTTCTGCAAGCCTTTTTTTGCGAGGGGGGGGGGGGGGGGGGGGGGGGGGGCTCAACTAATATCCTGCCCCGAGCATGATGCAGTACATCTGTGCTACTGAAGCGAGCCAGGAAAATCACTTCGCATGGGGAATAGAATTCTCAGCGCTATCGATTGCTTTCAA
>JAMYXO010000451.1:5000-46814 GCA_033310375.1 Conus canariensis | reverse complement strand
TTTCCCCGGTTTTTAAAAAAACACAAAAATGAAAAAAGCTTTTGGGAAAATTTTACCCCAGAATAAAAACCCCCTTGGGAAATTCCAAAAAACCCCCATAAATTTTTTAATTTTTTTCCCCAAAAACGTTTAGGAAAAAAAAAAAAAATTTTAAAAACCCGAAAAACAACCAAACCCCAAAAAATCCGGCACCAACAACAAAACAAACGAGGCCCAAACCCGCGGACAAGCGAAGAAAAAATTTTAAGCAAAAATCAAAAAAAAAGAAACAAAAAGGGGCTTTCCGGGCCAGAAAGGGTTTTTAAACAAAAAAAAGGGGTTTTTTCCCCACAGTTAAAAAAAGGGACTTTCTAAAACAAAAGGGTAAAGCCCTTTTTCCCGCGCAAAAAAAATTTTAAAGGAAAAACCAGACAAGAAACAAAAACAAACAAAAATTTTTAAGGGGCCATCAAGAACATATTATTTTTGGGGGGGGGGGAAGGGGGGGGGGGGGGGGGGGGCCCCATTTGGAGGGCCCAAAGAGAAAAAAAGGGAAAAGAATCCCCCTTTTTTTTCCGAAAAACCCCAAAAACCCCCCCCAAAATTTTTTTGGAAGGAAACGCAAAACCCCCACATTCCGAAATATTTTTTTTAAAAAGGCCCCCAAAAAAAGGGAAAAAAATTTAAAAAAGGGTTTTTTTTTAAAAAAAAAAAATAAATTAATAAAATAAAAAAAAAAAAAAAAAAAAAAAAAAAAACCCAAAAACTAATGATGGGTTTTAAATCGGCGCATTTACCAAAAAAAAGTTTGGTGAAAATTGCTTGTTTATACAAGTTAAAAAATTAGTTCTTGCTAAAATACATGGGCCTTTAAAATTTTGGGTTTAAAAATAATGAAAACTTTAATTTAATGAAGAAAGAGTATTCTTGTCACAATCGTTATTGAAGTGCCCAATTCGGCTGATCCCAAGCCAGGGTAACCCAGCAAACCCTTTGTTTTTGGGGGGGGGGGAAAAAAAAAAAAAAAAAAAAACCCCCCAAAAAAAAAAATTAAAAAAAAATTAAAAAAAAATCCCCCGGAAAAAACCCCCCGCATTCCCAAGGGAAAACCGGGTTAAAAACCTTTTTTGGTTTTTTTTCCCCCAAGGATTTCTTTGCAACTTTTTTAATCCAAATTCCCCATTTGAACCCCCTGAGGGTCTTTTTAAAAACCTTTTTTTTTCATTTCTTATGCAAAACCTTTTTTTCCATTTTTTTTTTAAAAAAAAAGGGAAAAGGGTTTTTTTCACCTCAACCCCAAAAAAACCCCCCTCCAAACCCTTCCACCCAAAACCTTCTTTTAATTTTGGCGGGTTTTGGGGGGAAAGGGGGGGGGGGGGTTTAGTAAAAAAACCCCAAAAAAAAAATTTTCATAGGGATTGATTAAAAAGGGACGTTCTGGACAAAACCCCGGACCGGAACGGAAAAAAAAAAATTTTTAAAAAAAAACTTCACGTTTTAAAACAGAAAAATTTATATTTTTTTTTTTTTTTTCCCCCAAAAAGTATCAAAAATTTTGAACCGTTTAATTAGGTTTTAAGAAAAAATTTCCCTTTTGGTGAAAAACTTTTACCCTTGCGGATTTTCCATGTCTTTCCAAAACATTTTTTCAAAATTTGAAAAAGTTTTTTTTGGCATCTTGGTTTATTCTGGAAAAATTTTTTAAATTTGGGGTTTTTCATAACTGCGCAAAAGAATTTAGTTGCAGTGCCTTCAAAATGTTTTAAAAAAAAAGCTGTAATGACAGAAATTTTTTTTTTGCCCCGAAGATTAGGCCAAGTTTAGGTGGTTCTGTCATTAAACATTTTTGGGACTTTCTGCCCCCTAATGGATAGTCATTATGGAAAATCATGAAGTTCATGAGGATTTTTCAAAATTTAAAACTTCTGAATGGGGCCCCTTTTACCGATCACCCTTCTAGATTGGAACCCATTTTTAAAAATTTTTGGGTCTTTGAGTCCTGTGTACATTTTAAATTTACCGAAAGGAAGTGTTGGCCCCATTGCCCTTTCCATACAGATTGTTTGCATTTAAATCCATAAGATATTTTGACCTTTTATTTGGGATTTAGTGCCCCAAGTTTTTTTTTTTGCTTTCCCAGTAATGGTGCAAACGCCCTTTAACTGTTTCCCCCCACGCAATCCTTTTTTCAATCATCGGGAAGCTTTGGCAGGTCAGAAAATAAACCAAAATTTGTCTCCAGAAAATTTTAAAGGGAAAGCTTTTCCCAGCTCATCCCGGGCGCAGAAAATTAATGCGCGGGACCCAGGCTGTAATTTTTTCCATGCAGGTTTCCAATAATTTTTAAAAGAGCCCGGGCCAAACAAACGGGTACCCCGCCTTTAAAATTTAGGAATCATGATAGTCTCCCTTTGTTTTACACTCTAATTTTTGCCAGGGACCCTTGAGCATAGAATAATCAGAATCCCTGATGTCCTTTCCTCGAGGACTAAAAAGAACGCGCCTTTAGGCGGAAGTGTATCTTTGTCAAACCCTTTTCCCAAATGTTCATTTTCTCATAAGGGTAAAAAAAGCCCTTTCTAACAAGGTTGGGCAAAAAATTTTTTGTTATTGGGCGGACTTTAAGGACTAGCCCGTGACTCTAATGAACCCCTCATGTGTTTTTCATAGGTCGTAGAAAGGGCAGTTAAATTTTAAAATGAAACACTTTTACTTTTCTTTATGGGGCTGCGGGAATGCATGAACCCCCCTGAAATCGCTTGGTTTACTGCTTGCATTATAAGGTGAGGGGTCGTAACCCCGCAAAATTTTTGAAAGAATATTTGGCCCGCTTCCCTGGGTTTTTGGTTCCCCCCCCCCCCCCCCCCTTTAAATTTAGTTGAAGATTTAAATTTTTTATGTGTTGCTCTCTAAAAATTTCCACTAAAAGTGATTGGTCTTTCGTTGGGGTTCTTTTGCGGTGGCAACCCAAGGGGCCCCCCACAAATCCAAAAAGAGAGTGGCTGAGTCTAATGTTTTTGGTCTTTTAGGCGTTTAGAAGAAGACGAAAGTTATCTGGAGTATCAAGATATCTAGATTTGATGAGTTTCTCTCTATAAGAATCAATGAAATAACGACAAAACAACAAAACAAGGAACAGAATTTCAATCCTCCTTCAGCTCTACAATCGACATTAACAATTTCTGGTTCATGTTCGATTCCTGCATCCTATAAACTACGATGACAAAGTCAAATGTTAGTAGATACCAAATAAAATGTAAAGACAAAGCACAGTTTTTAACGTAGGCCTACCTGTTCATACCATTTTCAAGAGAGAGAGAGAGAGAGAGAGAGAGAGAGAGAGAGAAGAGAGAGAGAGAGAAGACGAGAGAAGAGTAGATTCATAAATTCACAAGAGACGGCACAACACGTCAAAGATAATCGCATCATTCTATCATTGTGTCTAGCATGAACAAGAAGTCCCCATACCATTACACACAAGTCAAATCTCACACACACCAACCTACATACACACACATCAGCTAAACCATCTACACACACACACACACACACACGCTGATTAATGAAATACTTTTAGTATGTTGAGCAGAAAACACACCACATGCACACAGCACACGCGTGCGCGCTCTGTACCACCACACACGACAGTTAGTAGCTACGCACAACACACCCAACACACGCGCGCGGCTTACTACACTACGATTGATCTAACAACACACACACACACACACATGCACACGCACTACCGCGTGCGCGCTACGTACACTCCACAAACACATTGTAAATACCACACACACAAAAGCAAAGAACATCACACACACACACACACACACACGACGCACAAGCACTGCACATGAGCACAGGAGAGCAGCGGGCACCCCGCACCAGAAACACAGACACACGCATATGCACACGCACACCGCGCACACCTCCCATCACACACACTACGCACATACATCACACACACATTGACTCCCACACACACACACTCAAAAAATACACACACACACACACACTAACACACCACAACACAGATAGACGACAACACGCGAAACAACATACTCGGACATATCTTGAAGATGCGTGTGCGCGCGTGACTTAACGAGTCGATACCGCTTGCACAAACCCAAACTGTAGTGGGAGATAACTCCTTCGATTGATACGCGTGTGAAATATTACTACAATACCCTCACCAGCCCATCCGGTGATAGGCTCCCAGTGTAGGAAACGGACCCGACCCCCCAAAAAATCAATACAAAGGATAGAGCGAGATCAAAACACAGGAACTGACAACTGGTGAATAAAACCACACAAACAAACATAACACCTTGTTTTACACAGAAACCTTGTCTTGGTGGGGTAACACTTGGAGAAGAAGTTGCAGAGAGAGAGAAGAGAGAGAGAGAGAGAGAGAGAGAGAGAGTGTATGTGTGGTTGTGGTGTTGTGTGTGGATATGGGTGGGTGGGTGTAGTGGGTGGGGGTGTGGTGTGGTAATGGGGGAGGAGGGGTAAGACAGGCACACGAGCCATCTAGAGCAGGGACGAGGGAATAACGTGATGGACATCTTGGGGGGGGGGTGGAGGGGGAAAGAATTTCCAAGGGGTAGGGGGAAGAAATACGGGAAGGTGAGTGTGGCGAGGCAGAAGCGTGGTAGAAGGGGAGGAAGCGAGGGGGGAGGAGGGGTGGAGTGGGGGATAGCCTGCTATGGGGTCAAATTAATGAAAAAGATAACATGCTAATCGGAGAGAACTAAGAAATAGAGACAGAGCACAACCCTTCCTCCTACCCTTGCCTCAGTCTTGGAAAGATAGTAAACTTTCCTGAACCAACCGTTTTACTTACATTTGTTGGCTCAGAATGCGCGCGAGCAGTGTGCCCTCCGTATTGAATAAAAGTAACGGTGTGTGTTGCGCGGCACGTGGCGCAATTTTATGGGAGCGCCTATAGATATTGGCGCGTAGTGCATGTAACTAGCGCTGTAAGTCGGCTACATGTGTTCGTTGAGCATAATAAGCACACTATTGTGTGGAAACCATAAAACATTCAAATGAATCGTCAGTTTGATGTAACATCTTGTAGCATAAGCACCTCCTACGCATATACACCTAGAAACGACAAATTCTATTCCAGCCCTCAAAAACATAATAAAAGAACAAAAGGTAGACAATCGTGGTGGGTGTGGAGAGTGGAGGGAGGGTGGGCGGCAGGGTGGCGGTGGGGGGAATATATGCCAAAACTAGATTATTGTCCTCTCGTTGTCTAAAAAATACCGCAAGTATGAAGCAAGAACGGGCATTTCTACAATCGATATTCAAACTAATCAACAATTTTTTAAAGCAACGCAGCATGCAAGAAAAAAAAAAGAAAATACAACCGAGATGAGAGAGAGAGAGAGAGAGAGAGAGATAGGGGGAGGGAGAGAGAGAATCGAGGACACACAGACCGGCTGATTCATACATCATATTTAGGGTGTAAACAATGACATACAAAGGAAATCTTGAACGTATTCTTCTTTTTATTTTTTTTTATCTGTTTTTGATTATGTTGTTTTTGTAACACAATCAAGACACGTTATCTGAACGAAACAGAAATAGCAGTGTGACCAACCTGAAAATGACAATACCAAGTCATCAACAAAAATCAGATTCAAGGAAACACTAACCTTGTCGAAAATATACTCAAAAATGGAAACGACTTGAAAACTCTACATAATAGAATTTTTTATGTAGATGTGTGTGCGTCCCCTCCCACGTGCATATGCTATGATCTTATGATTAGGGTAAAAAGAAAAGACACAGTAAAAAAAAAGAAAAAGAAGTTACGAGACAAACTAAGAAACATGGAAATAGGACCCAGGTATCCATCAGCAAGCGAACAATCGTCTCTCCTTCTCCTCCCCCCCCCCAGCTCTCCGCCCCCACCGCCCACTCACAAACAACACGTGGTCACAAACGACACGTGTCACAGTCCACACGTGGTCACATCCACACGTTCCGTTCTCGACGACACTTGGTCACAACAACACATGGTCATCACATTGACTACTTGTATCACTAAAACGACAAATTTGGTCACGGAGTAGGACACACATGGTCACAAACAACAACTTTGTCCGACAAAGACACATCACATTGAATGAGTCAACATCGACACATGGTCACTATCGACATTTGGTCCCAACAACTACTTGGTCACAAACAACACATGGTCACATCGATCACTTGGTCACATCCCACAAGACCTCCAAATTTTCCACCATCGTCCACCACTCAACTCGGACCAGTACCCCCCCCCCCCTCCTCTCTACAAAATGTCAACTTCAGATACACCTTCCCAGGGATCATGAGGGCAGAATCTTATTTCGTTGTGAGAGGATACATTTAGATTTTTTTTTTTTTTTTTATTTTATTGTTCTTGCCGTACACTAGAGGCTTGATACTCCTGGCGACACTCTCACTGTATATACACGAGCAACAGGTATTAATCCCATCTACCCAACAAATTAGGAGTGGGGACTTTTGTGTGTAGACCGTTATTTTTTATTATGCCGCCATTAAGGCAAGCCCATACTCCATCTTCGGGAAGGGATGCATGGCTATGTGTAACGTGTCATCCCAATAACCAACGGCCAAACTGGCCTTTCTCTCCGAGAAAGTTTGGTGCGATGGATTTTTAGCGTGTGTGCGCAAGATGTTATGTATCGTTTCACAACTGCGGAACTCTCGTTCTTATATTGTCATAACGAAGGACTGTATGAGGAAATAGGAGGTCAGAACCGTAATGTTTAATCTCGAGGGCAAAGTAAAATCCCCCCTGTACCGAAAACGGCACGGCGGAGAATACGAGAACCGCCTACCCTAGATCACCAATCTCACGAGTCCTGCCGGGCGCTCTACCACTCTGAGCTATTCCTAGGAAGCCCCCACCAATAATTAGACTTGAAATCAGTTACTCTGTTACAGAAAAAAAAAACAACCAAGACTTTAAATCCATATGCTGAAGATGGGAATACATATTGGGACTTTTTAAACCGAATGGATACATGTTTCATATGAGATTCCACTTCCTTTGTTTTGAGGTGCCTGGGCAGAACAGAACTTTGATTCTGGATGCCATGGTCAGAGTGATTCAGGAACATTCAGTTGGGCGAAGATGAATAAACACATGCTCTCAGATCAACTCCTCTCTTACACAATCTGGCGTCATTATGAAAAGAGCGGTATATTATCATTCTGTTCATTGGGATTATTACACGTAATATGGACGATTAAGAAAACGACGAAGTTTTTTCCATTTTTTTGTCTTTATGTAAGCAGTCAGATAAATTGTTGCTATTGTTGTCGGAAACAACACTATTCAGTTCTGGCCTGGTGCGGAAGGCATGAGGGTGGGGGAGGTGGATGGAGGGGGGGGGGGATGATATGAGGACAGGGGAACCTGGGGGGAGGGGGGGGGGGGGGGGGGGGGGCGGTGGGAGGGGTGGGGGGGTGGGCGGAGGGAGGGGTTGTGTCGTGTGGATTTGTGAGTTAGATTTCAAGGATTTACTCTCACAAAGAATTATGGGGTAGGTTCACTGGGAATCTAGTGTTGTATGCGCCGCGCGCGCGCGGGAGTGTGATGTAGTTTTGTTGATTGTTGTTGTTGATGTTGTTGTTTTTTGTGCTTATGTTTTGTTTTTGTTTATCATTTTTTATTTAAATTTCTGTTTGTCACAAAAAAAAAGTCTGGTCACAAACAATGAAGTCTGGTGACCCCAACTTGGGAAAAAAGGAAAGGGGGGGGGGGGTTGGGGGGGGGGGTGGGGGGGGGGGGGGGGGGGTGGGGGGGGGGGGGGGGGTTTTGGGGGGGGGGGGGGGGGGGGGGTTTTGATGGGGGGGGGGGGGGGGGGGGGGGGGGGGTGGGGGGGGGGGGGGGGGGGGGGGGGGGGGGGGGGCGGGGGGGGGGGGGGGGGGGGGGGTGGGGGGGGGGGGGGGGGGGGGGGGAAGGGGGGGGGGGGGGGGGGGGGGGGGGGGGGGGGGGGGGGGGGGGGGGGGGGGTATTAAAGTTCTTCTTAAGTCACTCCTTTCCATAATTGATTACTATCGTGCCCACCTCCACCCCAATTATTCACGCCCTTACCTCACTCCACAGCCCAACCCCCTCTTCAACTCGTTTGAAGTGTCCTCGTCAACACCCGTCTGAAAACAACACATCAATCTGCAGCTTCCAAAGGAAGATCTATCGTGTCGCATCAAGGAAGATAAACCCAGTCTCAGTGCTACAGTGTTACAGATTTATCTCCCTTTAAGTTAGCTTTGAGCGGCTTTCCCCTAACACTCGGCTTCCCCCTGTTAACTATACACTCGCGATGAGGACAATTCTAAACGCATAAGTGTTACAAATTGTCATAATATCAATATATCTGACGATCTGAGACATTACCCGTCGGATGGTCCCTTAATTATTTTTACTTTGATTTAGTGTTGACCTATGGTTTGGTCTTTAACGCATTAAGCTAGATTACCTTTTCTGCTGCAGAAGCAGTTGTGTAGTGAGCAAGTTCCTTATTCGATACGTTATTCATTCTGTTTGTGTATGTGTATGTATTATGAGTTTGTACTTTTGTTTTGCTAGTTTGAAAGAACACAAGTGTAACTGCCCCCGCCCCCCCTCCCCCCGAGGCATGAAGCCAGTTAGGTATTGTCTAACTAACCACTGTCAAAGTGTCAAATTAGTCAAATTGTCACTCGCATCAGCGCTGAATTTTCAAAGTTTGATTTGACTCGAGACTAGCAAAGTACACTTGCTACAGCAAATACTTGCTTAGCTACAACAATGAACAAACATTCCACGAAGGCCCTCGCGAACACTGTCCTCAGCCGTCTGTAGACAGCAAAGATTGACGTATGTGTACATACTATTGGTCTAAACGATGTAATTCCTAAGCGACAGTGTGGGAACCTCTTCTCTAACACGAACTCAACACATATATGATATGCAAAATTCATAATACGCTCCCACTATCAAATTCGCACCAGAAACCCCGGCCAGATCTGACATCCTCACTCCCATCCCTCCCCCCACCATAACCCCCCCCACCCCCCCCCTCCCCCCCCCCCCCCCCCCCCCCCGCCATTATCGCACATCCCTCACACAGTCGTCCTCTATGATGATCCTACACATACCAATAAGCAACTTACGTGGATTTCTGTTAAATAATCCTCGAATTTAGATAGCTTTCCAATAAGATTCCAGTCATTGTCAGCCTGTCAGAGGACTAAAATATGCTCAGCTCCGCGGCAAAAATTAATTGTACTGATATTGGAAAAAAAAACAAAAAAAAAAACGGTGTGTATTTGCTTGTCTGTCCAACACTGAAGCCTAGAACACAGTCTTAGTGTGCACGACTGTCACATCTGGTTCTGCGACAAACACAATTGCACCTATTGCTAAAGTGTGGATCGGTTTTTTGTTTTGCTTTTGTTTTTTGTTATTTTTTCATCTGCGCCTGATTGGTTTTCTTTGCTTGTCTTGTCTGTAAATTATCGAACCGATTGCGTAACACCAATTTTTGGTAGCAAGATTAAAACGAACATGAACCTAACCAAGTCCGATCAGTAAAAATAGTTGGCGTGAATCTGTGGTCAGGTCAATGGGTCAAACAAATGCGACTCCTCCAGGATCCGTTGGACGGTGACCATAGACAGAGGGGACTGCTCATCTCCCGAGCGCTCTATCCCGGGATGATCTTTGCAATTCAATCCTGTGGAGTGTTGCTGTCTTCTCTTTGTGATCACAGGGCCCGTCTCCAGGGACACAGACCTGTGTGGAGACTGTCTCGTCAGGTTCGGTTGATAAAAAGACGACATACCGTGGTTCCTGTACAAAAAAACAAAAAAAAAAGGAAAAAAAAAAGAGAATGAACGTTTTTACTAGGCTTGTTCAACGCCCTTCTATCATCCCTTTTCTTGGGTATTTGACGTTTTAGTACTATCGTGACCTTTCAGACAAAATGAGGCTTGATTTCGTATCAATGTGTGGTTGTGTGCGGTGTATGCGCACTATGCTAGCGCGACAGCTTCAGCGGCGCGCGCTGTGTGATGTGTGAGTGAACGCGCGCCCGCAAAATTACTAGCGCGCAGCGTGCAAGCATTGCAATGAGATGGGCGCGCGCCGTGTTGAGATGTGATGTGTGTGTGTGTGACTGTGTTGAGTCAGAGAGAAGTAAAGAAGAGAGCAATATAACATCGCTTACGTGAGCAGAGCCGGAGAGAGAGAGAGAGAGATGAGAGAAGAGGAGAGAGAGACAGAGACAAGAGACCAGAAGCTAGAGAGAGGAGAGAAGTATTTCGGCAAACTGAGCACACTCACTCACCACTCTTAAAACTCCAGTTACAACGCCACATCTCTCGTCTCCTCTCACGAGCAGTCGTCTCACCAAATCCTCTCTCTCTCGTTCTCTCACATGGGATTCGGTAACAACCTTTCCTGATCTTTTCAATCACCATCAACAGAAAGAAGCCTAAATCAATTATGCAGCTACTCGGAACTTTTTCCAAAAACCAGAACACATCATATAAGCCTTGCTATGCTGTCCCACCAGCGTTGAATGTCCTCTTGTCCATCGATGACATACGCATCAGCGGTCAATGCTTGCCTGTCGTGATTGGCGCGTCACCACCATATACCTTCCTGCCATTCGCCATCTTGGTCAATCTGTTTCTACTGGACAAAATCGTGGTTCTCTCACAGGTCTGCAGATGAAGCAAGCTAGCGGTTTGCATATCCGTTTCATTGTACCCGCTCACAAGTGAAACATATTCTTTTAGAAAGTGTCGGGTGCTTTCCAATATAAGTGAGACATGAAAAACACGTAAGCAGCACAGAGAAGTCCCACCTCGATTGATCTTTGAATTATCCAAAAGAATTTAACATTTATAATCAGGCTAAGACGTTACAGAAAGAAAAAACTTTGTAACAAAATTATCCGAGTGTGTTTTTCGAGCGGATGTATCTTTTATAGGTTGTGTGGAAATGAGGATTTGATGTGTGCGAGCGTGTGAGTGTTCAATGTATTTGAAGAGTTATTTTCAACGCGTGTTACAGCCCTTTTGGGGGGTTTGGGGGTTTCGGTTTAAAAATTTTAAAAAGGGAAAAAACGTTAGGAGAAAAAAAGGAGGAAAAAAGGGGAAAGGGGGAAAAAGAACAAAAAAAAGGGGGGAAAAAATTTTTTGGAAAAACTAGAATCCCCCCCTTTAAAACCCTTAAAAAACATTTCCTTTTTTTTCCCCCCCCTTTTGGGGTTTTTGGAACATTTTTTAAAAATTTTCCCCTTTAGAAAGAAGCCTAAAAATTTGCATTTAAATTTTAAAAAACCCGCCCTTGGGGGGGCCCCCCCCCAAATTCCTCGCACGGGGAAAAACCTCCCGGTCACTTGCCTTTATTGGCCGTACCAAAATTCCTTCCCCCTTTTTGGGGTTTTTTTTTTTAAAAAGTGGTTTTAAGGGGGGGGGCCCGGGGTTTTTTTGGGTTTTTTTAAGTAACCCCATTTTTTTAAAGGGGGGTTTTCCCAAAAAAGTGGCTAAAAACCCACAAAAAACCCCCCCCTTTTGCTTTGTTTCCGGGTTTTTAAATTTTTAAAAAGGTGACAAAAAAAAAATTTTAACAAAATTTAGTGTTTTTTCAAATTTCTTTTTAGGGGGAAAAGGGATTTTTTGGGTTTTTTATTTCCCCATTTTTTTTTTTCCCCCTTTACGCCCAAAACGTTTTTTCCGCCTTTTTTTTAAAAATTTTTTAAAAAAAATAAAAATAAATAAATAAAAAAATATATAAAAATAAATAAATAAAAAATAAAAAAAAAAAAAAGGAACTCCAAATTGCCAATATACCCCGGGACTGGACACATCTGCAACACAGCAACAAACAACGGGAGAAAAAAAAGGAGTACAAAGAAAAAATTACTCAAGAACTGACAGCTTTTCGGTGTTAAAATATAGTCACCCAGTACAGGGCCGAACAGTAACAAATGTGGGTAACCTCGATAGGGCAGAGTTACGTACTTGTTTGTTCTTTGCTGTCTGCGATGCTTTTCCCCCTACGTCATTTAAGATTTCCTTTTCAAAACGTGTTTTGGATGACTTTTATGAAAGGGCGTTGTGTCCACGCCTGTTTTCTTAGTTTTGCCCTTCCCAAAATTTGTGGGGAAATTTTAATTCGTGTTTAATTATCATGCTCTGTGCTCGTGCTTTCAAATAGGGCAAAGCCCTTTTAAATTTCAGAATCATTTACTGCTTCTTCGGGTTCATCGATTCTTACGGGCAACATCTGTGGTGTGCTGAGATGGCGGTGTGTGTGTGGTTGTGGGGTGTGTGTGCGCGCGCGCGCGCGCGCGTGCTGTTTGTTTTGGTGCGTGCGGCATGCGTGTGTGTGTGTGTGTGTGTGTGGGGTGTGGTGTCGGGTGTGGTGCGTGCGTGCGCATGTGTGGTGTGTGTGTGTTTTGTGTGTGTGTAAATATGGGGTTGTTTGTTTGCTGTGCGCGCGTGCGTGCACAAGTGTATGTGTGTGAGTGTATGTGTTGTGTGCGTGCGAGTGCGCGCGTGCGTGTGTGTGTGTGTGTGGAGTGTGTGTGTGTGTGTGCATGCGCTTGGGGGGGGGGGGGTATGTGAGTGTGTGTGCACGGCGTGTGTGCGCGCGTACGTTCTTTGTGTGTGTTTGTGTGTGGGGTTGTGTGCGCCCGCGCGCATGCGAGCGCGCGCGCACGGTGTGTGTGTGTGTTTGTGTGCGCGCGCGCTGCGGGGCGCGCGCCCCCACGTGTTGTGTTGTGTGAGAGCGAGAGAAAAGGGTGAGAGGAGAAAAGGAGAGAGAGAGAGACGCAAACAAAACCCCCGAAGGAAGGGTCAGTCTTAATTCTGGATACTGTATCAGGCCTTTTTCAACTTGGTTTGACACACTGCAAACAGTATATCTGGCCTCCCCTTCACTGCCTCCCCAAAGGGACTTGGGCCGACCCCACCGATGACCTGTAAAAGCCATGACAAGCTTCCTGTTGACTACTTGAATGTCGTGCAGTTTAAAGGACCAATCCTATGAAGTTTGGAAAAAAAAACAAATGCAGAACAACAAAAAGTTTCCCCCCCCCCCCCCCCCCCCCCCCCACCCCCCCCCCCCCCCCCCCTTTCTAACCCCTTTTCGTCCTCAAAAACCTGTCGTTGTCTTTTGACGATGAAACGGGAGTTAAACAGAGAATTAACAAAAAAAAACCTTTAATCAGGAACTTTTTTGTTTCAAATTTTGTTTTCCATCTTGTTTTACGATTGATGAGTCGGGTCATATGACTTTCATGGAGTTTGTAAACTTCCCCGCACTTGGTAATAAATCTCGGCAGATCCTTTCGCCCGGGGGATTCAGAAGTAGGTATGAGCGAAAGTGAAGCACCTTCACGGCGGGTCAGGTAGTTATGACCCAAAAAACTTATGTGACTGAGAGGGGGGGGGGGGGGGGAGGGGGGGGAGAGAAAGGAGGGTACGAGGCATGCAAAAGCATGCACGCAACACATGCCAAACACATGCGCACACACGTACACGAAACAAACGTCACGTTTCTTTGTCTCTCTCTTTCTCTTTGTTGCATCATTGTCCCGTCTGTCTGTCTGTCTGTCTCTCTGTTGTCGTCTGTCTGTCTGTCTGTCTGTCTGCTCTCTCTTTCTCTCTCTCTATTTTCTCTCTCTCCTCTTCTCTCTCTCTCTCCACCAACACACACACAACACACACACACAACCACCCACACACACACACAGATGACACTGAAACTGAAATTTTTAATAGTCCATTCAACTCTTCAGCGCTATGACAAGGAGGTGAAAAAAAACGTATTCACCGATCGAAAAGCTGAAATCCACATGAACACACACTTGCTAGACACACTCTCCACCTCTCTCTCCTCTCTCTCTCTCTCTCTCTCTCCCTCGAGAGAGGGAGAGAGAGAGAGAGAGAGAGAGAGAGAGAAAGAGAGAGAGAGAGCAGAAGAGACAGAGAGGACAGAGAGTGAGTGAGAGAGAGAGTTTCACAAGAACACACACTTACTCAGACACACATCTCCGCCGTTCCTCTGACAGAGAGAGAGAGAGAGAGAGAGAGAGAGAGAGAGAGAGGAGAGAGAGAGAGAGAGTGAGAGAGACAGAGACAGAGAGAAGAGAGAGAGGAGAGAGAGGAGAGAGACGGAGAGAGAAGAGAGTTTCGATTTCATCAAAGAGGTGTCAGTGCATACGGATTAGCCTTCTATATATATACGCTACACCAAATCTCCTAAACAATGGCAAGCCACAGGGCACATGGGTTCACAGCGTAATAACTGGTAGAATAAAATAAAAATCAGGAAAGACTTAGGAAGAGAAGCTTATGCACGAGACATAGCAGATGTCTGACCGACGCGTTCGAGACATAGCTGATGTCTGACTGATGCGTTACGAGACATAGCAGATGTCTGACTGATGCGTTACGAGACATAGCAGATGTCTGACTGATGCGTTACGAGACATAGCAGATGTCTGACCGACGCGTTACGGACATAGCAGATGTCTGACCAACGCGTAACGAGACATGGCAGATGTCTGACCGACGCGTAACGAGACATAGCAGATGTCTGACCGACGCGTTACGAGACATAGCAGATGTCTGACCGACGCGTAAGGAGACATGGCAGATGTCTGACCGACGCGTAACGAGACATAGCAGACGTCTGACCGACGCGTAACGAGACATGGCAGATGTCTGACCGACGCGTAACGAGACATGGCAGATGTTGACCGACGCGTTACGAGACATAGCAGATGTCTGACCGACGCGTAACGAGACATAGCAGATGTCTGACCGACGCGTAACGAGACATAGCAGATGTTGACCGACGCGTAACGACACATAGCAGATGTTGACCGACGCGTTACGAGACATAGCAGATGTACTGACCGACGCGTTACGAGACAGCAGATGCCTGACCGACGCGTTACGAGACATAGCAGATGTCTGACCGACGCGTTACGAGACATAGCAGATGTCTGACCGACGCGTTTACGAGACATAACAGATGTCTGACCGACGCGTTACGAGACATAGCAGATGTCTGACCGACGCGTTACGAGACATAGCAGATGTCTGACCGACGCGTTAGCCCACGCGATGGCCAAGCGTTCGTAACTTATTAGCTAACCTGGTGAGCGCCATTACTTTTGTTGTGTGTGTGTGTGTGTGTGTGTGTGTGTGTGTGTGTGTGTGTGTGTGTGTGTGTGTGTTGTGTGCGGGAGGGGGGGAGGGGAAGGAGGGGGAGGGGGTGGTGCGTGCGTGCGTGTGTGTGTGGTGTGTGTGTGTGTGTGTGTGTGTCGTGTGCGCGCGCGCGCGCGCGCGCGCGTTTGTGTGTGTGTGTTTGTCTGTGTGTCTGTGTGTCTGTCTGTCTGTAAGTGTGTGTGTGTGTGTGTGTGTTGTGTGTGTGTGTGCATGTATGAGTTGTGTGTGTGTGTGTGGTGTGTGTGGTTGTGTGTGTGTGTGTGTGTGTGTGCGTGCAACCGTGCAAGTGTGCGTGTGTGCGTGCGCGTGTGTGTGTGCATGTATGAGTATGTGTGTGGTGTGTGTGTGTGTGTGTGTGTGCGTGCGCGCGCGCGCGCGCGCGCGCGCGCGCGTTTGTGTGTGTGTGTGTGTGTGTGTGTGTGTGTGTGTGTGTGTGTGTGTGTGTGTTGTGTGTGTGTTTGTGTACTTGTACATGTCAGGGTCCCGTTTCAGTGAGAATATGCGTGTGCAGGTGCAAGTGATATAAACGTGTGCTCATGCATATACACTTGAAAGCCGACACTGAAACATGCAAGACAGAGGTCAGTATGTTAATGGCTATAATCTGCGTGGAGTGGCAGTTTAGACAGATTGTTTTTTTTCTCCTTTTTTTCAAATAAAGAAAATGAACACACACACACACACACACACACACACACACACACACACACACACACACACACACACAACAAGAGGAGAGAGAGAGAGAGAGAGAGAGAGAATACGAATACGAATACGAATACGAATATGAATATGAACACGAACACGAACACGAATACAAACATCTTTCATTTTGGGTAAAGGTCAGCTAACAAAATCACACAGGCATATATACAATGCACAAGGAAAAAACGATCGAGCTAATAAACGACGAATCGTGAACAAACATAAGCGGTACTTGGCAAAAAAAAAAAAAAAAAAAAAAAAAGAAAGAAAAAAAAAAAGGTCAAAATCTACGAACAATGTACATACAAGGAGGGATGAGAGGGGGAAGCGCGCGCACACACAGCGCGCGCGATCGTGTACTTACATTCGTGCACGCGTGCACTTACCCACACTTACACATGTTCACTAAACACCACCTAATACCACCGCAGCACAAGCACACCGATCAATTCTATCTCGTATGCATATGCAAAGTCACAACAACAACAACACAAAAGTCCACGCGGTTGTGGTTATTTCACAATAATGTTATTCTGCATGTTTAGAGTTAACAATGTTCTGTTAACTGTATGTGGCGTGCCATCCTGAATAACAATAAGCTTGTTTTGTGTTTCATATGGTAATGTATATCTTTTCTAAATCACCACCAGAATAAATGAATAATTACACGAAAAGATCAGTTCTAGGGCGAGGAATGCGGGTGACACTTTTGTTACGAACATCACTCATGGGATTTTGTTGTTTTGAGTTTTAGTTGAGATAGACAAATATTATCTGTTCATGATTTTATACATAGAAACAGCTTTGTTGTTATGACATTGAAGACTAAACAGGAGAATATGTCAGTCATTTGTAATCATTACGGACAAGAGAAAGGATTTGGAAAACATAAAACTTTAGAAAGCGTCAGTATGAGCTGTCAAGAAGCTTTAAGCAATATTGCTGGCCGGATCTCAACATGTTGATCCATAATCAATGTCTGGCTTGATGTATGCAAAAAAAAAAAAAAAAAAAAAGGAGAAAAAAAGCTTCCGGTTGCACAAGATCAACAACATGTTCTATTCTATTCAACTGGAATGTTTTCTTGGAAAGTCATTTGCAGAGCAGAGAATGATATTTTGACCAGACTCATACATTATCATCTGGAGTCAGATCTGGGTGTTTCTAGAAAAATATTTCTTTGTTTTATCATGAAATTTTTAACCCCGGTAATTTCTATTCTTAATGTTCTGTCATTCCTCGGTAGTTGTTCCCGGCATGAAATTGGATGCATGGGGTGAATTGCCATAATTATGATCTTTATGCCAGTCCACCCACACAGCTATCATTCTGTAAGCAAATTTCATACTGTATCAGAGTTTTTGTTTCCACTGTAGATGGCAGTATTATCTGCACGACGTTCATGAGAGGATATCAGGTAAAGTGGGTGGTCCTTTACATCAACCGAAAATAATATAGGACCCGGAACCGATCCCTGGATCGAACCAAGAGAAGGTAAGGTAGAATCTTGAAAGCCTGCTTCTCTTCTGTCATGAGGAAAGGATGATATGAGTTTTTCGGAGTCATCGTTTAAACCATACATAGTTAATTTCCTCGAGAGGACACTGGTGCAAGAGCTTTTGCAAAATCGACAAAAACGCACCAGTATATAAATCATTGTTTCTGTTTAAATGCCATTTTTTCGGTACGATTAGTCAACGTGGTATGAACGAATGATTCCTTATAAATCCATTCTGATTTTGAGTGAAGTAAGTCATGTTCTTTAAAGAGGGGTTGAAGATAGTGTTTCATTCAATGGATTCCTTCCCAAGCATGTCCAATCAACTCACTGCTACATGAGTCATTTTTATATAGTTCACACCTGACCTGAACTAGAAATGCCCTGGCTGGACAGTCATTCATACCATATGCACAATAGTAGTTTTTAATTGTGTTTCTGTTTATCTAATGTATGCAGCCACTGAATGATATCAGTCACATTTAGACCAGGAATACAATTTTTTGTTTTCAAAGAGGGTCGTTAATTGTCTGTAGCCTCCTTGATTTTGTACCTAATGACAGAGTCACTGACCAGAAAAGAAGAAGTTTCTCTTTCAAGAAATGTCATATTCTTAGCGTCCCATCCCGCACAGTCAACATCCTAACACGTGGTGTCCCTTTTCTTTGCCCGGGAAAGAAAAGTCAGGTACACGTTTCCGTTTGTCGTCGCTGGACACACGAATAACTGACTTCAGTGAGACAGGATGAGTATTGATTCGTTGATCCACAAGAGAAGGCAAAGAGAATTTTCTTTCTGGTCTTAACCGTTCTTTTTACCAAAAAAAAAGGTGACTCTCAGCAATTATGAATAACAATAAAACAATGACCTTTCTTTTTTTTTTCTTTTTTCTTTTGACTGCAAAACCCTGTCTGCAGAACGTCGGTGGGTTTTGATTGGTTATCGTTCACCACAGGGGACGTATCCATTATTATAATGTATCAAAGAAAACACGTTCGCACAGCATGAACATTTGAACAAGCTGTTACGGCTTCGGTCTCACTCGCACGTGCATGGACCGAACAAAGAAAAAATCCATTGGGAGCAGCTCACGCTTGACACAATTTTACGGTGAAGCCCAACCGGTCGGACCCGCGGCTCACTTCATCATCGACAGGCCATCGCGTGCATGGTGTAAAGTTCACTTCACGCTTCCCCAAAGCACCGCAACATCGAAGACATTTCCCTTGATAATATAATAAAATAATAATTAATAATAATAATAATAATAATGATTATTTATGGCGCTTAAGCTTTTATCATAAGTCCTATGCGCTTACAAATACATAAAAGGTTAAAGAAAACATAAATGAAACCAAGACGATGAATATTACAATGAGATACCATGCGTCTACAAACAAGGGTGCATATTGACACACACCGACGCGCGCGCGCGCGCACGCCACGCACGCACGCCCGCACAACACACACACACACAACACAACACACTACACACACACCACACACACCACACACACACAAACATACTATCCATTCATTATTCCATTTGAATAATATTTCATGCCTTGTCTTCTTCGGAAGCATGACAGTCGCACACCACTGTAGTCACATGACACACAATAAAACCTGAAAAGAAAAAAAAAACAGCACCGTTTCTGACTTGATGTCAAAAATTTGCTTTAAGAGAGAGAGAGAGAGAAGAGAGAGAGAGAGAGAAGAGGAGAGAGAGAGAGAGAGAAATGAGAGAGAGAGAAAAGAGAGAGAAAGAGAGACAGAGAGAGAGACAGGCAGAGGAGAGAGACAGAGAGATGAGAGAGAGAGAGAAGAGAGACAGAGAGAGACAGAGAGAGACAGCGACAGAGAGACAGAGGAGAGACAGAAGAGACAGACAGAGAGGACAGAGACAGAGAGAGGGAGAGAGAGAGAATCGAATAATTTATTCATATTAGGCTTTAGCCACTTATGTAGGGATGAGTGTTGCATATATATTATATATATATATATTATATATACTATATATATGTATGTATATTATATATATTATATATATGTATGTATGTTGTATGTATTGTATGTATGTATATCGAGATAAATACTAAGG
This sequence comes from Conus canariensis, assembly GCA_033310375.1. Lineage (NCBI taxonomy): Eukaryota > Metazoa > Mollusca > Gastropoda > Neogastropoda > Conidae > Conus > Conus canariensis. The sequence goes on along the minus strand of JAMYXO010000451.1, from coordinate 27,273 downwards.
ACTGTAAAGCAGTCCAAACACAAATAATTTAGAACATCAAGAGGTAGCTAGCTGTTTCTCTAAATCTAAATGCCTTATACAAAAACAAAGAGAAATTTTCGAACAACTTCTGGTGAGGTTGACGACATCAGTACAGTCAATCTAAAATAAAGAAGGCTGTCGAAAAAAATTTGGCTGAATGCATTCAGTTCTAATTTTCCCTTTAGGGCTGGGCAGCAAAGAACAAATGGATTTCATTTTCTGGAGACTCTTTACAAAGCGAACACAATAAGTCATAGTCATCAACAACGGTTTTGTATCTAAACTTGAGAACTGCTAATTCTGATATTCCAAACTAAATTTGGTCATAATATATTTCAAGTGTCTGTCCATTTCTAACGTTAAATAAGGTTTCAGATCATGAAAGCTGCAAACATTTCTATAGAAATCAAACCTCTCGCTATGCTGCATATGGTCTGACCATTTTGCCAAGTGCAGTCAACCAATCGTTGACGAAAACAATGTAAAAACTGCTTAACATTTCCAACACCTTGATTTAACCATACAAAACCAAAAACATATTCAAAAAGACAAATACGTACTTTACTAACTCAATTGTTTTTTTCCTCTAGCATCGAGACCATGTAACATGTTATAAGATTTGCGTGGTATCAGTGGTCCTCCATATGAAGTAAATTTAGCCAATAACGGATGCATTTTACTGCTGAAACTACATACATGGGGAATCTATTTCGTCACCATAAATAAAGTCGTAAGCAGTTCGCCTGTCCACACCCAAGAATCTTTTTAATGCGAATAGGTGCTCACAGTATACAGCAGCGCCATCTAACCCCCATAATTCAGACCCATACCGTACAATTGCCTGAACCTGACTATCAAACAACTTGAGAAATACATTAAAAGACGTATCATTATGGACATACAATTTTTTTTCATAATACAGAGTAACACATTTTTTGCTCTGCTAGCAAGATCCTTACACGCACCAACAAAACTTAGACGTGTTGAGAAAAATATACCCAATACTTATAAGCATTCACAACAGGCATTGAGTCATCATCATAGGACTACCTTTCTCATGTACTTAAACAACCACCCTTACTAAATACAATGATGTTACTTTTAGACAAATTAACCCTCAGTTGGAGAGGAAGCAGCTGCGCGTTGTAAACCATTCAGTTGAGTCTGTAAACCAATAACAATCTCCGATATCAAAACCACATCATCTGCTAATAAAAGAATAAACAATTCAAAAGCATCCAAAATCAGCATTCCATTGTTGATCACTTCAATGGCTAATTGATTGGTAAAGAGCAAAAATAGAACAGGACTGCAAGCATCACCTTGCCTAACCCCAGCTGTACAGTTAATAAAATCTGTCAGTTTAGCACCACAACGAACTCTAGCTCTAGCTACTTCACATATGCTTCTGATACATCTATGGACTTTACCCCTAATACCATTTTTAATTATGACTGGCCAAAGAAGACTTCTATTTGTGGAATCAAACGCTTTTTCAAAGTCTATAAAGGCAACGCACAATTTTCGATTACAGGAAGACTGTTTCTGAACAAGAGCTATTAAAGTAAACATGTGGTCAACAGTCGAATAACCTTTTTTGAAACCAGCTTGGTGATCACCAGTAATGTTTATTTTTTTCTCAATTCATTCTTGCAGCCTATTATTTATTATCATTCCATACAGTTTACTACTTACATTGCTAAGGGAGATGCCCCTATAATCATTTGGATTTTTAGTGTCACCCTTTTTAAAGATGGGCAAAATTATTGATTCCGTCCAGTTATTTGGAAACGTACCATTATGAAACAGTTTGTTAAACAATTTCACACAAAACTGCACAACTTGGGCAGAAGAGTATGTAAACAGTTCACCAATAATGCCATCGGGGCCTGCTGCTTTACGGGTTTTCAGTTTTTTTAATAGCTAATAACACTTCTTCTTCACTAATGGGACGGTTCATATAACTATCAGATTCATCTTCAAACCCCTCTAACCCCTCTTTGTTTGGCTCATTGTCAGTATTTAACTCTAACAAGCTTGAGAATGTTGTATTGAAACCACATCTCAGCTGAAATGTTGCTTCTGGGCTGTGTTCTTTTCGGAGATATTTTGTGAATTACAGCCCAGAAATTCTTCTGAGACTTTATAGATGTTACTCATTTATCTATTAATGATTTTTTACATTCTTTCTCTTTTCTCTTTAGTAAATGTTTATATTCAGGCTGGCTATAACATACGCAGTTTTGTCAGTGTCCTTCAACGAACAGCGACTTATTCTCAATAATCTAGTCTTTCTTTTATTAAGAGCACATTCATGATCAAACCAGTCCTTTGATATCCCATCATGACCATGTATACATTTTATCATACATTCAGCACAAATCCATAGACATTCGTTAAACATATTAAGTGCATGATTAACATCAGTATCTATCAAACTTGCGGCAATATAAAAAATTTCACTCGCTTTTTCAGCACATAGGGTGTCACAAAACGAAGAAGCGCATTCATCATTCCAGACCGTTTTTTCTATAACATCGTCATGACCTCTTTTGTTAGCGTCTGCTAGGTTTCCACAAGGGAAACGAACATGAAGTGATACGGGAAATGATCAGAATCTATTCGTTCTACAACCCGTAATTCACAAACATCACATAGAAAAGCAGAAAGTTCATTTGAAAATATGAAATAATCATTCACACTACTTCCAGAGTCAGAGACATATGTGTAGCAACCTTTTAGGTCGCCTTTACATACACCATTCTTCTTCTTCTTCTTCCAGGAAAGCGACCGCAATCAACCAGTTGATTATTCTGTCAATATAGACATAAAAAGGAGATCCCTCGGGAGGAATGTACGAGCAGACATACAAAATGTCCCTGTCTGTTCCAAACGAGAATTTGTCAATCAAGAAAATAATTAAATTTGGATAATTTACTTCAATCGATCTAACAAAGGGGATGAATTCATTTTTTTTATTAGACATACGACACGTCCAGATCGTCTCCCTTAACTTTTGAATTTAATTGCAGGCTTGCAAAAATGTTTTTTAACCAACAAACAAATCATCACTACATTCATCAATAAATGTTTCTGTTAAACAGACAAAGTCGAACTGACTAAGAAATCAGGCAAAATCAGAATCAACAAGTTTGACATTAAACATTAGAGAACTATAAAATAGGCATTCTGGCTCACCCACCTCCGCCAGCTCCAACCGGCTGAAGCCGGTTTCGCTGTTGCTCCACCGGCTTACCCAGAATGCCTATTTTATAGTTCTCTAATAGTAAACACTTTACAAACATACATAATGTGTAGGATTATCTGTTTTTATTTAGAAAACTTTTGAGACTTAAGTTTTTTCTTGATCAATAACATCACGCATTCATTCATCAAATGTAAAATAAATTTTTGCAAAACTCTTCACATCTGGCCGCATTACTGATCACCTCTGGATCTCACTTGAGACCCTATGGCGCCCTAGGGCCCCAAGCCAGACCCAGAGGGTCACATATAACACGGCCAGATGTGAAGGGTTTTGGGAATATGCCTCCAACAGTAGTATACTTTTATACTTGTTTGCCTGCTTTCTATTTGTCTAATTTGGGCAATCCCCTCACCCCCATTTTAGTGGTCCTTCCATAGCCGCACCAGGGCGACCATTTTAGGTTTACGGGCGTTTATAGCCGCGCCAGTGACCATATTCTGGGTTTACGGGCGTTTATAGCCGCGCCAGTGACCCAATACGAAAGTAGGAAGGATCACTTGAGGGCAGGGAAGAGGGCAAATTTAGACTTTTCAATGCCATGACAACCAAGTATTTAAAACTACTGCAGGCATATCCCCAATGTTGTTAACTTCAAGATTTATATATATACTGTACACAAACAAACGCTTTACAATTACATGGTGTCTACTTGTAAAGTTGTTTTTATTTGCCTAGAGTAAAGTTGTTTTTAAAGTTGTTAAAACAACACCAAAAGCTAAATAACAAAGTGCATCTTACCTTACTTTTTAGTCATACTTTTTAATAAATATTTGTTTTAAATGCTTTTAGATTTAAATATAAAAATGCTGCTTTTAATACATAAAATTGGGAAAAGATTATTTTGAGGTGGGGAATTTAGCCGCCTAAATTTATACAATGACGTCTAACGCCTGTACTAAACGACGCCGGTGGGGAATTTAGCCGGCTAATTTATACAATGCCGCGTGGGGCGGCCCGGCGCCCTTATGTGTAACTTGACACGAACCGGAAACAGTGTGGCGCTTCGACTCGGCTATTGTGCAGTTGAGTAAGCCGTGGCCAGACATGTCTGACCTAGATACTACATAAAGGCAGAAGGGAGTTGTCTCCCCGGAAAAGAATGTAACAATTAATTGTGAAAAAAAATCGTCATTAAGTCGTTCTAGGTTCTTATTCAAGTCGGCATCACGTTCTTATTTAAGTTCTTAACAAGTTTTTATTCAAGTTCTTAACAAGTCAACATCAAGTTCTTAACAAGTTCTTATTCAAGTACTTATTCAAGTTCTTAACAAGTCGTCATCAAGTCGTCATTAAGTTCTTATCAAGTCGTCATTAAGTTCTTATCAAGTCGTCATTAAGTTCTTATTTAAGTTTTATCAAGTCGTCATCAAGTCGTTATTAAGTTCTTATTCAAGTCACTTATAATTATTTATTAAGTTCTTGAAATATTATTCCATCTGAAATGGATCAAAATGATCTTTTGTTGTTGGCGGTTCTGGTATTCTTTTTTGTTCAGATTTTGTATTTAGTGGCTGTGATTTTTGGGGCTGCTTTGGTTTTTGCTGTCTTTCTTTATATGTTTTATAAACGTAATAACCACCCCCACCAACAGCAATGACGCCAAAAATGCCAACTCTTTTAATCCAAATAATCCATGACGACTTTGGTGTTGCAGGCCTTGAATCAACTTGTGTATTTACAGCTGGCATTGAAACAACTGTTGGCGTTGGCGGTGTTATGTTTTCATTATGAGTTATATTCTGTGATTGCAACATTAATTTTTTTTGTTTGTTCCACTCTGCTAATTTTTTTCCTGCTGCAACACGCCCAGGATGAGGAGGCTTTTTACTGGTCACTTTCTCCATCAATGTTTTCTGCTGATTTTCAGGCTCGGTCATTTTGAAGGGAAACAAAATCTATATGATTAAAAGTAATTAATCCCATGATTAATGGCGATAACAATGTTCCAAATCTGTAATATAGATCACATCCTAGAGACTCTAATGACTTTGTTAAAACGGGATCCTGTGTTAAATCATACATAAAATCTTGTTCAGAATCAATGGGAGCAAATCTACTAACTAGTTTAGTGTACAAACTAAGAACCGTTTGCCCAACACTTTTTACCATTCTTGACCCCAGTTGCGCTTCATACCTGTTGTGATACTTTACAATGTCTTGTGGCGACATCTGTTGTATCTGTTCTATGCTGAATTCATTTCCAAGGTACTGTTTTGTTTTTCCACATGCTGCTAAAGAATACAGCCTTTCCTTTTGGCGCATAATAGCTTGGTCATCAACTTGATCATTTGTAAGTTCAGGAAGTAAATCATCGCAGTTCATGTTTTATTAATGAATAAATATTATTTTATTTTTTAAAATGAGCACCGAAAAAACTATTACTAACCTTGTATACCATTCTGCTGTTATTGGAGGTCTAAGTGTAGGATACACAATGCTTGGTAAAAGCCTGTTAAAAATAAAACCAGCAGATCTTGGCAAACTAGGCTTTGAAGACTCAGCAAAGCTGATTGCTGTTATTACAGCTTCATTTGCTACGAAAGATTTTCTAGTTAAGCAAGGAATAATTCCAGACAGTATCAATATGTAAAAAAATACATTTATAAAAATGGCTTCACTCGTAATGATGATAGGCGGCGCAGTGGTCAATGCGCTTGCTTTTAGCGGAAGTAATTACGCGTTTAGTAAACTACAAAATAACGATGAGAGAAAAAGACATAACAGAGCTATGGAGCAACTAGCCGCTGCACAAGACACCTATGAAAAGCAAAGAATGGAGCAGTTAGATTTTATTAACGACAGACTTAAACAACAGGGACATGCAGCTTACACATTTAAAGATGTTGATCAAGCAATAAAAGAATATTATCTTGTAACAGGCAAGCCAATCGAGACATTGCCTCCACCAAAATTTAGCGACTTTTATCAACCATCAGAAAAACAAAAGATGCAAGAAATATTGTTTATTGTCTTTGGCATGACCGCTGTGTATTTTGTTGCACATAATATTGGCTGAATAAAAAATGAACAAGATCTATTATTCGCCAAAAGGATATTGGAAGGGAATAACAGCAATTAAAAAGCATAAGCCAAGCAGCTGGAGTCAGTGAACAAACAGCAAAGATGGTTATCTAAACAAGCGATTTGGCAAATTTATCTACCAGCGCCTAAACGAATACAAAGACCACACTTTGTGAATATAACTCCAAACGACACCCATCAAATGGATCTTCTATATTTACCCCATGATACGATTAGACGAAAAAGATTTCAGTACGCACTTACAGTCATTGACATAGCTTCAAGATACAAAGATGCGGAACCATTAACACAAAAGAGTGCTTCTGCTGTTGCTGTCGCTATACAACTGATATATCAACGAGGACCCTTAACTTATCCTCGCATGATTCAAGTCGATGATGGAAAAGAATTTAAAGGTCAAGTGAATCAATTATTGTTAAAACATAGAGTTACCATTAAAAGAGGCATTCCGGGTGTTCACAGATCACAGGGTTTGGTTGAAAACTTTAACAAACAGTTATCTGAAAGACTTTTCTCCTACCAGTATCACAGAGAGCTGATTGACAATTCTCGCAACACAGAATGGGTTAGAAGACTGCCCTCAGTTTTGCGCGCAATGAATAATGAAGAATTTAAAGGTTTAAAACCAGTACAAGCAATCAGAAAACAAACAATAAATGTTGTTGAAGGAGAGTCTTCATCAAGCAAACTATTACCATTTGGTTTGAAAGTAAGGTACCTTTATTCGCCGGGAGAAGCAGAAGGGGACACTCACATCAGGGCAACAGATCCAGTTTGGAGTGTTGATCCATATGAGATAAAAAAATTGTGAAAATGAATCCACCCGTGTATTATTTACGAGAAACTGACACAACAAACGACCAGCCCCCGAAGATCTTTTGTGAAGGAAGAACTGCAGATAATCCCTCCAGACACAGTTCCAGTCGCTTAGTTAATTTAGGCAAATACATTTGAGTTTAAAATGGAAGCTCAAAAGAAAAAAGAGTTTTCAAAATTAATACGTCAATTATCTGCTTATAATATTATTATCAAAAAAATATTTAAGAACATTGACAATCTTATGCTAAAACAGCCAGACAATCGCTTACTACCCCAATCCCTAGATTCTGATATTTTGATATGGAAAAATCAAAATCTTGAAATGATAAAAAAAATTAAAGCACATTTAGCAGTAATGAATGAGAATAATAATGATTTGGCTATACTGGATAATGATATAGTTGAGCTTCTGATAACACTTGACCAAACAGAAACTCCATGAAGACATATGATTATACTATTCTCCAATGCCCGATTGCATATGAAAACTCTGGATTAACAAACACACGTTTTGTGTTTGTTCTATCTAATGACTTCTTTGTTACAACAGTTGTGTTGATCTCATGTAGATTAGATCGTAGTTTTACGTTGTCATGATGAAAAGTCTTATTGCCAAACAATGCTTTTTTATAGTTGTCATGGGATATGCTTGACTGCACAACACTGCGAGATATTCCCTTTGCTTTTTTAACAACTTTTTTTTGGCTTGAAAGACTGTACATTTTCGACCTCAAACCAACAAACTCCTTGATCACACCACCAGATAATTCATCCTTCATCTTACCTAAAACCTTCTTGTTAATATCTGAATGCAAAGGCGAATCTTTAGGGTAATCAGATGTGTCGTACCATCCCGCATGCCCTTTAGCTACTTCTAATTCCATGTCTTTATAGATATCTTCAGTAGGGATGTCGATTACAAAGGAATCTGTATCTGTGTAAAGTACTTTGGACTCAGGATACAAGGGCTTAAAGTAGTCATAAAGAAATTCTAACATCAAAAGCTTCGACAGCTCTAAAACAGTAAACCCAATAAAAACGGGCTTATCCAATTTGACTTTCTTTTTTTTCATCATTATGCCAAAAGCTGATCATGAAATCTTCTGAAGTCCTGATAATTAGGTTTTGAAGTTAGCTTAATTGCATCGTTCTCTCTGGTGACCAATCTAACATCTTTACGCTTGTGCGGATTCTCCATAGTCTTTCCAAAACAGCTGTTGTTCATCAACTTGAAAAAGTCTTTTTCTGAAGCATCTGCGGATTTAGTTCTGAGATCAGTGTTCTTCATGATGTATGGTTTCATGAACTGTTCTTGATCAAATGCAATTATACGATGAACTGCTGTTAACTTTAAACCATGTCTTAAATAAAATTGGAGAAGTCTGTAATGGCAGACATAATTTTTTTTGCCTCGAAGATTAGGCACAAGTTTAGGTGGTTCTGTCATTGACACTTTTAGGGTTTCTGCCGCTAATGGATAGTCATTATGGTAATCATGAAGTTCATGAGGATATTCTAAATCAACTTCTAGAATGAGACCTCTTTTACGATCAGCTTCTAGAGTAGGTAGCCATTTTAAAAACTTTTGAATGTCTTTGAGTCCTGTGTACATTTTAAAGTTACGTAATGGAAGTGATTGCGCCATTGCCCATCCATACAGATTGTTTGCATCTAAATACATAAGATAGTTAGACCTTTTACTTGGATCATAGTCGTCCAAGTATTTGTTGTTTGCTTTACAGTAATGGTGCGACGCCATACTGATTCCCCACGCAATCCGTTTTCAATCATCTGAAGCATTGGCAGGTCAGACAATAAATCAATTTGTACTCCAGTAAATTTTAAGAAAGCGTCCCAGCTCATCCCAGGCGCAGAAATATAATGCGCAGGATCCAGGCTGTAATGTTTCATGCAGGTCTTCCTATAATTTTCAAAGACGTCCGCCAACAAACAGGTATCCGCCATTAAATAGGAATCATGATAGTCTCCATCGTTTTACACTCTAACTTCTGCCACGCATCTTGAGCATAAGAATAATCAGAATCACTGATGTCCTTTCCTCTAAGACTAGAAAAGAACGCGCCTTTAGGCGGAAGTGTATCTTCGTCAAACCTTTCCCAACTGTTCATGTACTCATAAGGGTAAACGCCCTTTCTAACAAGAGTTGGGTCAAAATATTCTTCTGTTATTGGGCAGGACTTTAAGGACATAGCCAGTGACTCTAATGAACCCATCATGTGTTGCATAGAGTCGTAGAAAGACATGTTATTTAAAGTGAAACACATGTACTTTTCTGATGACTGTGCAATGCATGACACCCTGAAGTCGCTGGTTACTGCTTGCATTATAAGGTGAGAGTCGTAACCTCGCAAGTTGTGAAAGAATATAGGCAGCTTCCATGTCTTTGGTTCAAACTTTAGTTGAAGATTGCATTTGTTATGTGCTGCTCCTCTAAACTTTCCACTAATGTGATCATGGTCTCTTACTGTTGGATTCTCTGCGGTGGCAACCAAGGCCGCCCCACAAATCCAACAGTGAGTGGCTGAGTCATACTGTTGTTGGTCTTCAGGCGTCATTATGATTTCAGATAAGTTTAGATTATTAGAACAGGCATTACGCACTTGCTGCATGCGTTTTAAGAAGTATTTTGCAGCATTTGGTCCTCTGTATAATTCTGGCTTTGAATGGGCGCCATCCGACCTAACAATGATGAAGGCAAATGAGCAAATCTGATGATTACTCATTAAGACTGTTTTAGGAAGTTTCTGTGGGGTTGGTCCTTCATAAGGAACAATGAGTGATTCGAAGTCTGCGTAAACAACATATGGACTAGTTTGCAACCGTTTCCAGTTCTTAAAACTAACTTTACTGCCTTCTCCGGGCGTAATTAGTTCTGTATCACAGTCAACTGGGCTAATACAATGTTTTATATGTTCGCTCGCAGCTTGAACGGACGGAATTCTTGTTAAACATTTTCTACAGAATTCTTGTTTGCTATGTTGTTTTGTAGTATGCACTAGTAATCTACTCATTGTGCGTATTAGAGTGTAGTGCAACCCATTAAGGCTTTGCATTAGGAGTAAGTCTACATGACTCCTGGTTGGTTCGCCTATTGTTGGACTGTTCTTTGACACTCTAATTGGCAGAAGGTTGGTTTCTTCAGACCATGTGTAGACATTAACATGTATTGATGGATTTTGTTTTTCAAACTGATCAATTTTGTCTACAGCCATAGGAAATTCAAGGCCGTTAAAGTTAAGATCATTGGCCCACTGTAAATAGTTAGATACTCTCTCTGCATTTTTGGCAACGTGATGCAGCCTAGCAAGAACGCACCACATAAAACATTTGTCGTCTGAATTTTTTATGTTCAAAACTCCTTTCTTTGCAACTAATGTTGGAGGCAGTGGAATGTAAGACTTGCCTACAATCGGCTCATACTTAGCCTGTCTTAATCTGATGTCTAGGACTTCACCCTCTGACCAACCAGAGCCTCTCATTTTAGCTGCTTCAGAGGCTTCATTAAACTGTGTAAGAAGTTGATCTGCCCAACCGGGTGTTAAGTCATTATAAGAAAGAATAGTCTGCTGTTTAGTTGAGACCCAGACTTCTAGATTTTCTTCGTTTATTGTTATATAGTCGATTAAAACAACTAACCTTACTTTAACTGGAGGGTTTATTGTTAGTTTACTTGGAACTTGAGAAATAGCATGTACAACGCTTGCCTGCACGTTTGTTGGATCAATAACTTCTAAAACGACCTCATTTAAAGCTTTTGACAAACGCTCTTCCTCGAGCATTGCTTCAAACAATTCATCTGAACCTTCATATATCTTATCCATGCTGAGTTTCTTTTCTAACTCAAAATATTTATTTAAATTAAAAAAAAATACTTAATCAGAATCAATATCAACGGTCTTTTTGTGCTTGGACTCATAAACTAAAGTATAAACGCCCTTTGGTGTTGTTAATGTGAGCTGTTTAGAACAGAGTTTAATGTTTCGTTTACTTTTTTTAAACATTCCTTTTTTATCTGGTCGGTGTCTGGTTGTTGAGAAAAAGTTGCCCTTGCCTTTCTTTGAAGATCAAACTTTTGTCTTTTGTAGTCCTCAAAATCAGCCTGTAGGCGACTAAATTCTTCATCCGTGATGTTCGAGTCGGCAAGTGCTTTATCAATTATCAGTTTGAAGGAACTAAGTTTAGCTGTTATTAGTTGAACTATAGCTGTGTGCTTTTGGAGTTTAGCTTTTATTTTTTTGCTGACAGCACTTACAGCCAATGAACACAGGCCAAGAGTTAAAGACAAACCACCTAGAGGTATAGCTACCGGTGCACCTACGCCTGTTGCTAAGAGACCTACACTTGTTCCTGCTGATAGAGCACTAGTGATCGATGCTCCAGTATTAACATATGTAACAGCATTAAAGACAGCAGAATACCTTCGTTTGGTTTTACTGTATTTTGAAAGGTCCTGCTCTAGTTTTTGTTGCATTTGTGTAATGTTGGTTAATCTGAAAGTTTTTATGTCTACAGCAGCAGCTATCTCTTCTTTGGGCACTTTTGGATAAGTCGTAACAGACATGCTTTTTTAAAATAAAAATAATTTAGTATTGGATATCTTTCAATCTGTTATCTTGAATATTCAGCTGCGCATCATATATTAAAAACAAATGTACATTAAGTGGTTTATCACTCTCTTTTTCTTTATCAATTTGAATGTTTATTACGTCTTTAACTGTTCTCCCACTCCCATGGAACTGATTATCCTCTGTTGACCTTAGGTCAATCCATAAACCGTATTTCGTTGTTAAATATTCATCAAGTCTAACACTGTGAAGGTGTAGATCTTTAGACACAAGGTCTACTGTTGGATTTCTACACCTCCCGCCTCCAAACAATTTTCTTATTTCATCAAAATGATGATAAGGTTTAAGCCCGCTACCGTAGACTTGGTTAGGACTACCCTCAATTGAACATTGTACTTTCGTTATTTTAGGATTGATAAACTTTTCACTTTGTCTTTTGAATGGTTCTTCATCTTCACACAGCAATAAAATACCTTTAAGGGATCTTGCTGCGGCGCTAAAACTAAAGTTCCATATTGTGTCTGCCCTGCTTTTAGGATATTTTGAATGATGAATCACTCTTTCGTAATATATTGCTAATTTTGACTGATATTGTTGCTCAATCAGCCTTGCTAAGTTAGGGTTGCTAACAATGTCAAACTCTAACGAGATGTCAGAAATGCTGTACTTTGCATCGGCGGTTGTAGATTTAATGACACGTTTGTATTCATTAAAAGTTAGTTCATATGACAATCTGTCTTTTAATGCTCCTTGAAAGTATGGCGCATGCGCTTTTAACAACTCAAAATCCAAGGGTATAGAAAAGCGATTTCCAAACGCATAACTTACAGCTTCATACTTGTTACCGTCTTTAGCATCTTCGGCGTCTATTCTGTGTTTTAGTGCTTCGTTATTTTCGATTCCTTGAAACGCAAGATCGGCCCTTTCATTATCGGTTAGCCATAGATCAGAATAGATTAGAAATATGTCTGCATTGTGTAAAGAAAATATTTCTTGCCCCTCAAGTTTTATAGAAATTTTCTTAACGATTGCCCGTCCCAGATTCTGTACAACTGTCCTGTTTACGTCTGTTGCTGATTCGAGTTCTATTTTGAAAGTAAGTCGTGCAGATCCCGGCACAATCACTTCATCTGCTCCTAGGTCTGGAAATTTAACAGTAAGAATTTGATCTGAATCAATAGTAGATGGATTATTTGGAACAATAATATTCTGTTTATTTCCCTTCACGCCAAAGGGCTCTTTCAGTCTTCTATGCGGGTCAAGAATCGAGCCATATGCTTGTGACATTTTTTTATAAAACAAAATAAAAAGTTAATTATTTAAAAACATGGCAGAAGAAGATTATGATGTTTTTGATCCTGGAGACGACATGAGTGAAATGACGCCTTTGACACATCCATTACAATCATTGCGGCGTGAATTAACAGAAAGTAAGGTCAAATCATTTTATCAAGTTTAGGCCAAGAACCTCCCGAATTTATAGACCCTAATGATTTTGAAACAAAAGATGACCATTTGTTTGTGAAAAACGAGCAAGGACAACTTGTTCAGCTTACAACTAAACCAGACCCATCAAAGTTTTTAGCAAAGACTACAATTAGACAAAGGCTCAGTGTGAGCGATCAAAATCGCCTTGGCATTGCTAAACCGCGAAGATTAGACAGTGAGGCAGTTGCTAAACTTCAAAACACACTACAAGAACTCCCAACAGATAACCAAATACAAAACATACCCCTTAAAGATTTAAGCCCAACAGCAGACGAAATAATAGAAACCAGTTTTTCAGAAGCATTAAAAACTATGCACGATCCGCCGCTACCTATGAGAGAAATAACGGCCCTTGATCATGCTTTGAAAAGCATCAGAGGCGAATTAACAAACAATTTAGCAAAACTGGGTGAACTAGATGAGCATATAAAAAGAGAAAAAGAAAAACTAGTTGAGGCTGATGACCACAACTTAGGACCTGGTGTTAAAGAAAGAATAACACAAAGACTAAAAGATCTTGAACAAGAGAGATCAGCAAGACTAGAAGTGTTGTCTAATAACCGAGAACAATTACGAACTCAAGTGAGCAGAATAAGAGAAACTATCCAAAGAATTTTATATGAAGACACAACACTAGCAGAACGAATAAGAACACTGTTTAGAGAGCAAGGCGTCACATTAGCAAGTGTTATAACAGCCTTAGGATTTGCAATAAGTACACTGGTGTTGGCTATTACAGGCGGTGGGGGAGCAGTGCCACCAGGACCACCATCAGATAAATCATGGGTAAAAAAACAACTTGATCATCTTGCAAGTTTATTAAAAAAATTAGCCAGTAAGGCAATAGACTCTTTGCCTGGTATAATAGGGGGGATCGTTAGCTGGCTTTTGTCTACTGCAAGTAAAGTAGTTGGCTTTATGGCCGAGCACTTATGGGCATTAGTTGCCTTAATAGTTGGGTTACTCTTTAGTAAGATAAAGACCAAGTAATCCTAGGGCAGTTAATCCAATAACAAGTGCTGTCTTTTCATATTCATGGTCATTATTTCTTGGGACCACAGGGATTGAATGGGGGGGGGGGGGGGGGGGGGGGGGGTTGGGGGGCTCGGGGATTGGTGGGGCTTCTTTTTTTATTGCTATTGCTGGCTTAGAATTTATGTCGTTTTTTCCGACCTTCTCTTCTTTACCAGCCACAAGGATTTCATTATTATAGTTTATTATTGTTCCTATCTGAAGTCTGAGGTCAGAAGGCAGCATGTATAAACCAGTGCCAACAGCAAAGTCTACTTTCGATCTTGCGTATTGCAAAACATTTTGGTACCTTTTAATACTTGAAGGCAAATCAATTGCAGAATTAATAGAATCCTCTAAATTTGCTAAATACTGTTTTTGGGCGTCAAAGCCAGTAGAAGGATCAATTATGTTTGATCTCGTTTGTGCTTGCGAACCTAGCAAACACCAAACATAAGTACGAATGGAGTCGTTTATTCGTTCTATTCCCGCTCTAGTTAGACCATTAGAAGTATCCAAAATAAATGTTGTCCATGCTGTTTTATGCTCTTGCTCTATGGACCCGAGGTGAACAGTTGTGCCTGAAGAGAAAGATGTGTAAGGAGGATTCCAATCATAGTTATACTTTCTGTGCACGCCCCAAAAATAAAGGGTGCCTAAACCATGATTAAGATCCAACTTTTGTCTAAAGTCTGTCTTTGGGTCAATATCAAATTCGTTACAGATCCTTTCAAAAGCCTTGTAATCTATTCTGTTGCTGAATGGATTAAACGTTTTGTCATTTGGTAATGGTGCTTGCAGTTCAGACAAAATACGTCTGAAGGTGTAATAAAAATGAAATCTATACACTGACCTCACCAAAGGATCAGGATGATTTAAATGATCAGCATACGACACTCCACACCCAGTTGATGCACAAAACACAGCAAAGTTTAACTGGTTCTGATAAAACTGCATCGGATGACTGAACCACACTTTTGGGATGTAGTCGTTTTTAATAGGGGGGTTAAGATATCTGTTCAATGGAGTACTAACCTTTACTTGAAAGGCGTCAGTCTGAGTCACAGAAATGTCGAGAGTATCAGTTGTTATATCTTTAGGACTGTAGTGCGGCCCAACAGAATATTTTGCATTAGTATATTTGAATGCACTCATTTTTAAATTTGTTTTAAAAATGTTTGTAACAATAACAACTCAAGGCAGTCCTTCGTTTTTAGAGTATGCTATTGATAATAAATGCGGAACCCGAAGGGTTGCACTCCATGAAATTTTTTACAAAGTCGTATGGTTTAATATAAGTCAATCCAAGAAGAATAATGTAATTCAAAAACTTGACCTTGGTGGAGACATAATTAGCCAGTTAACCATACCTGATGGTTATTACGGGTTTTGCTCGCTAAAAGAAGCAATGAGTAACTTCGACATTACTCTCAAACTTAACAATGCAAATTTGAAAATAATGTTGACATTCAAACCTGAAAAAGAAGTAGGAGGTTACCTTTTTGATGTAGAGCTAGCTAAAATGTTAGGCTTTGCAACTGGCAATCATGGCTTTCATGCCTTTCATAGATTTATAGTTACACCAGACAAAACTACTTATGAGGGAGAATATCCGCTCGATCTTGCATTACATTCATTACTCTATGTTCATTTGGACGAGCTGAGCACTGATGAAAACTTATATGATGGAAGGCCCTCAACTGTTTTAAGAGCTCTTCCATCAGGGAAAGCTGCATATTGCGATTATGAAATTATACAATTCCCTAATTTACAGTTTAAAAAATTAGCTTGTGGGAGGGTCAGATCATTTAATATAAAGATCACAGATAAAACAGGGAAAGTCGTGAAATGTGATAACCTGCACATTGTTTTAGAAATAAAATAATACGTTGTTTTAAAAAATGTCACGTGGACCAGAAGAATCGGGAGTTACATTAGCGCCTGAGAGGTGTGTAACTTTAGAATTAAAAGACCTTGCAGACGTTGAGGACTTTGAACAAAACGGTGAGATAGGCACTTTATATGGTTTTGAGTACACTAAAGATGGTTATTATAAGCGCAAAGAGGTTGACGACAACAAAAGGTTTCCTAAACTAGAACAACTACGCAATCTAGAAGCAAATAATACAGGTCAGTATGAATATAAAATAGTTCGAAAAACTGACAACAAATGGCACTTAGAACCATATTTAGAATGGGACATAAAATTTGAATTCTTAAGCCCATTTACATTTTTCGACCGCCAAAAAAGTTTCAGAAAAGCATTGAACTCTGGCCCTTTACATGTAAGTCTTATGCCAGAGGACAACAGTCGGAAAGAGATCGAAATAAAGCCGTTTGGGGACAAACAGTACATCCTCCACAGAAGAGAATCGGTTTTAAAGAAAGCTTCTACAAAATTACAGTTCATTCCACGCACAAAATTAGGAGACACGTTCACAATGATATTTAAAATTTCTGTCTTAAAAGATGAGGCGAGAAATGGAGCTCTGGGCGTCAGTGACAATCTTATGAAAGGAATTCTTATTAGCTGGCAAAACTTAGACGTTGACAAACTTAAAGTTACTGTCGTTGTTCTTTACAATGGCGAGGATATTAAGGTCATAACAACAAGCAACAAAATTGATATTAGTTTAAATAGAAACGATCTTACAGAACTGAACTGGATTAATCTTACACATTTGGGCCTTATAGGGTTTTATTATACTGAACAAGTTTTGACAGAGAGTATGATAAAAACAATAACTGGATTAGATTAAATTCTGTTTTAAAACTATGGAGCAAACGACTTTGGTGCCAATGCCAATGTTAAACTTTATGATAAAAACCCCTCATTGTTCATTGATTTGTGGACAGACTGGTTGTGGAAAAACAATATTTGTCCTCGACCTATTACAAACAGTTTATCGTTATAATTTTGATCATATAGTAATTTTCTGCCCAACACTTAAATGGAACAAAGCATATCACGACAGAAGGTTTATATGGACAGATGATGACATATATTTAGTTGATCCTAGCAATAAACTGAGTGAGTGTTTAGAACATTTCTTTAGACAGTTTGAAGGAACTCAGACACTATTTATTATAGATGACTGTTCGGCAGAAAGAGACATAGTTAAAAAGAGAAACACTTTATCAAAACTGGCTTTCAGTGG
Organism: Conus canariensis; assembly: GCA_033310375.1. Taxonomy (NCBI): domain Eukaryota; kingdom Metazoa; phylum Mollusca; class Gastropoda; order Neogastropoda; family Conidae; genus Conus; species Conus canariensis. Next base: position 9,880 of record JAMYXO010000451.1, on the reverse strand, counting down.
AAGACATGCTGGGATAAGTGTGTGGATTCTATGTCAGAAATATAACTCAGTTTTAAAAGACTTTAGAGAACAGTTAAAGACTGTAGTTTTATTCCACATGAAAGACAGAGACGCATTTGATGAATGTATGAAAGAAAACGATGTTATTGAAAACGATCAAGAAAAACGAAGGATTAAGCAAAAACTTAAGTCTCAAAAGTTTTCTAAATTAGTGTTAAAAACAGATAATCCTACACATTATGTATGTTTGTAAAGTGTTTACTATTAGAGAACTATAAAATAGGCATTCTGGGTAAGCCGGCGGAGCAACAGCGAAACCGGCTTCAGCCGGTTGGAGCTGGCGGAGGTGGGTGAGCCAGAATGCCTATTTTATAGTTCTCTAACATTCCATGTCAAGAAAGCAAATGGTCTATGAACTGCAGAAGACATCGTGTATTTACACGTGCAACCAGTCGGCAGCTCTGCCGAAAAGGCCTGACACAACGAAAAGAGTTCACGTGAGTCCATGTCACCGGCGACCGAGAAGTCTACCGGTGTTGTGGGACTGGCCTTCCCTTTTTCTGTGCTGGCTGCAAGGCATTTTTTATCATGTGGCCGGCCGACTCTCTATCTTGATTCAGCTAAGTTGCCATGAGCCTCGAGGAAGTTTTTTTTGCTATCAATGATCAAATGATCGAAAATCATTGACGCTGTTTTCCCCTCGGCTCTGGCTTTTTTGAGATAGGGAGAGAGGCCACGCCTGATCTCCCTGACATGAAAAGAAAAATCCTCTCCAACAAAAATTTTGCTGCCCCTCGGTTTCGCTTTGGCCTCAAGGATTCTTATCTCATCTTTGTAAGAGGAGCAGCAGGCTATGATGGGAGAGTCGGGTTTAGCATTTAGCCTGTGAACACGGTCGAATTCATCCTGTGCCACGTCCAATCTGTCCGTAATCAGGTCATGCACTTTTCCTTCGCACTGCTCATTTGTCTCATTTTGATGTCTGGGGATACCATAAAAGATAAGATTATTGCGTTTGGACCGACTTTCTGAATCATCTGGTTTTTCTCTCTGTCTGCTCTACCTTAGCTAAAAGTTCAGAGTTTTTCTTTGCCTGGTCCAAGTTTTCTTTTCTCAAAGTTCCCACCTCTTCCCGCAGATCATCTAACCCAGTATGCATGGCAACAAACTGATCACGGACGTCCTTTAAGCTGTTCTCCACTGCAGTAAACTTACTGTCCAGCTTGTTCATGATGTCTGCTATGGTGGGTTGCTGAGGAGAAAGCAGAGTCGTCTGCCCGGCGTCCAGAGAAGCACCGGTCCTGTCCGTGCTGGTCCTTCGTCCTGTCGTGGCACTCTGGCTGCCCGTCCTCGACTGCCGAACGCCGGTGTGTCCAGGGTTCCGCTTGATATCCCCGCAGCGAAGAAGCAAACTGCCCCAGAACATCAGCGTGAGAAGCAAGCCTAAGGTGACACCGGCAGCTCTGGTTCGCAGGGTCAGCATGGCGACTCGCTCGGCACTTTTCTCTGTGGCCCTTTTCAACATGAAGTTGATATATACTGACAAAATGGAGCCACACGATGCCCTGAAGACCAGAAGGGCTGACGGCATGGTGTCTTCAGTACTTGCTGACAAAGGTACAGGGTCCAACTCAACGTCAGTCCCTCGGCGTTGACAAAAACAATGTCACAGTGTCATTAGCGACCCGCAGATACAAGCTGCGGCTCACTCCCAGCCCCCCCCCCCCCCCCCAGCCACAAGAGAGAGAGAGAGAGAGAGAGGGAGCCACCAAAACACGTCTTCATGATTCATGTCTTGAGAGAGAGAGAGAGAGAGAGAGAGAGAGAGAGAGCTGTTCACAAACACTGAAGATATATATATATACAAACAAAGACGAGAGTCACCATGTGGCGATGTGGCCAGCGTCACGGACTCCGGCTAGGAAGTCGTGGGTTCGATTCCCATCGCAGTCATTTGTTCGCGGGTTTTTTTCTAAATGTTTCTGTTAACCAGACATAGGTGGAACTGACTAAGAAATGTGATGATGCAGAGTGCAGAGTTGCCTTTGCTATTGATTTAAATTGCAAGCGTGGGACCACACAGTCTACTTTTAAACACTTAATGGAGGTGTTGCTCAAATTTCCTGACCAACACTATAGGTGGCTAATCTCTAGGGAATATAAGGAATGCTGGGAATATGCCTTGAAAGTAAGCGTACAGTACAGCCCTGCCACGCAGTTTCAGACCAGAATGGAGAAAGCGTAACATCACCTTCATCATCCTCATCGATCAGCCTGTGTACCTCTTGACATCTGTGGCCTTTCATGCCCTGCTCTCATGGTGACCTCAGTTTTAATTTCCTCCCTACATCTCTGCCCTTTAGGGGTCACGGGTAGCGGGGAAATGTAAGGGGATTGTCGTTGGACAGACGTGTTGGTGGGGTCATTCACGGTGCCCCCCAGCACCCCCCACCCCGACTAATCAGAATACCACTGAACACAGCCGACGGCAGCGCAACGGTGCAGTGTGTCCTCTGGTGGGCTGCCTTGTGACTGCTCATGTCTTGACATTGACTGCCTGGACAGGCCAGGCTGTGGTTGTTGTGGCAGACAAACGGATGAAACAGCACTGAAGCTGAAACAGAAAAAAAGAATAAACAATAATTAAATTCAGACATTCCAGTTTTACACACATATATACTGTGACTGTTGTCTTAGTTCATAGACGAAGAACAAACAAGTACATCAATGCTCATCACTTGAAAGAGATGTAGCGGATAACAAACAGGTCACGCATCCTTTGCTATTCATTCACGCGTGGTTAATGACCATCTGCCACATAGACGCCATCGATCATATTCGGGACATTCCACAAAGATCATTGTTCACTCCCCAGCCCTGGATACGACAGAGAACTCAGTTTTGCTATCGAGCGTGTGAGTGTGTGAATGTGAACGTGTGGAAGAAACTGGAACTGAAATGTGAACGTGTGGAAGAAACTGGAACTGAAATGTGAACGTGTGGAAGAAACTGGAACTGAAATGTGAACGTGTGGAAGAAACTGGAACTGAAATGTGAACGTGTGGAAGAAACTGGAACTGAAGAACTGAAATACGTATTCCGGTGTTGTGCATAATGCCAACAGCTACTTTGGGAATAAAGCAGAGTAAGAAATTTCGATTTCTCATGGTACTCGTGAATACCTTATTCACGCATGGCAATCCTGTCAGGAGAACGCAAACGAGAGAGAGATGAAGGGTAAGAGGGGCGCAAAGAGAGAGAGAGAGACAAGAGAGGTGAAAGGGTTGAGAGAGAGAGAGAGAGAGAGAGAGAGAGAGAGAGAGAGAGAGAGAGAGAGAGAGACTCAAGACTTAAGATAATTTATTCATGATTATGATATTCATTGCTTCTCATGAAGTGGTGCTAGCAAATACAATCTTCGAGAGAGAAGAGCACAAGTATCTGACACCTCTATTCTTCCCGGTCGGTGTCCAGTTGGCTTTACGCAGATCACTGATAATACTTCCGGGCACCATAGACCCTGTGCACAGTGAAACTATTGGGGTCCGGAATTGCTCAGTTGGCAGAGCGCCGGACTCGTAATATTGGTGATTCTGAGGTGCTCCCTGTGAATTGCCGGTGCCGGGGCTGCGGCGGGCCGGGCTGTGGCTGTGGATGGGATGTCGGAATGAACGGCGTGGGTGCAATGCCACTGAGGTGGCACAGAAGATGGGACAGCAAAATTAAAATAGATAAATAAAATGAAATAAAAGAAGGAAAAGGAAAAAAAGAAAATAAAATACATATGTACAAATGAATAAGATCGACAGGGATTAAAAAAAAGTGGAAAACAAAGTGGTTTCCTGTTTAGTTTCGTACAGTTCGGACTCCACGTCATCTTCCGGGTCCCGTGTGCTCACGCTCTTCACTAAGCACTTCCGATCATGACAGTACGGGCTGCACACCAAAATTAATGCGCCAAGGCCTTGCCTAAGGAGTCAAGTATTTATAGACGGACACAATGTTAATTGTTTTGAGAATTTTTATCATGTCTGAAAGTTGATTCTCGTCGTTTTCTGTCATACAAACCAGGTGGTTCCAAGCAGACAGAATGAAATCAAAGGAATGGGACTACTTGGCGGAGACCATCAGGCACAAAGATAGGGACACGGCTGAGTGCGAAGACCTCAAATGTGACGTCAGCTAAGGGGAAGGTCATGCACTTTTTTTTTTCTTTTTTTTTTTTGTGGCATCAGTTTTCGGATCAATGGAGCACCTAAGGTGGTGATTTTTGTTTGTACTTTTTTTCTTTTTTTTTTTTTCCCCCTATGGCCAAAATCCACTTCTTCATTTGTTGGTGCTTCACACTGTCCTCTTCATCTGCCAAAAAAAACAAAAAGCGGAAAAAAAATTTCCACTACTAGGTTTTTTTTCTCTTTTTTTCTTCTTTTCTTTCCCAGCCAATCTCTTACACACCATGCATAGTCTGTATGTTCTCTTACAAATGGACATATTTTTGCTGATTTTAGTGTTTTGGCAATTGATACAAAGTGTCTGGGTTTGTTAATGTTTTAATGTGTGGTGTACTGGCACACTCACTCTGATAATGTGTTGCTTATACAAAAGAAACAACAAAGATGAAACAAAGGACTTAAGTATTTTCAGTTTTTTTTTACATTTTGTTTTACATATACACCCGCACACACTCCCCCCCCTCCTCCCTTTCTCAAATATGTTAACAATGGTAGTTACCTGTTAAAGACAAGGTCATGTACTTGAAAATGATGAATGATGTCATCGATGGAAACAATCCAAAACAAGTGAAATAATCAGTGGTTAGGGTTGGTCGTTTGATCAGTTATCAATTTGATATCAAATGCTGGCTCATACTCAGGCTAGCC
>JAMYXO010004515.1:15000-17336 GCA_033310375.1 Conus canariensis | reverse complement strand
CTTTCCACAATAAGAAAGAAAATTTTTGCACTGTCTGAAACTGGCCCTTTAATTTAAAAAAAACAAACAAACAAACAAAAAAAAAAAAAAAACCAGAAAGAAAAAAAAAATCATGAATTCGCCTAACGATGTTGGTGACAGACGGGGGGAAAAAGACAAGTTTGACTGAACGAACTTTGCAGAAGATAACAGATGGGGAGAAAAAAAAATTGGGAAAATTGGCTATTTGACATTATGATCGTATCAGGCCGGCAGGCTATAAGACAATAGGCAGCTGTGGACGACGGTGAGCAATCGGAGACCATTCCAAATGCGGTGATCAAATGCTGGACCATTTGACAGCTAACAATCTGTTGCTACCCCTCTCTCTACTCCCTCCCTCAGTCGTCCCACTGTTGTCGCTCAAATCTCTCCCCCCCCCCTCCCCCCCACCCCCACCCGCCGTCCACCAAACCCCCCAGCCCCCGTTCCCACAATATTCCACCTCCACCCCCTTCCAACACACAAAACACATGAAGACACATCTACACTTTCTAATATGAGTAATTAGTTGGTGACGCCCCGCCGCCAGAGTTGGATTTCCCTATTCAAAGATGACTTAATCACCTTGTTTTTCACCCCACTGGTGTAAATCGCTTTTTTTTTTTAACCCCACCCACCCCCCCGTTTCCCACACCCCTGCTTGATACTTTGCAACAAGAGATTTTTTGAAAGGGACGGGTTGAAATCACCTCCAAATCGCCCCAAACTAACAAGTGTAATTTACTCTCTCTCTCTCTCTCCCCTCTCTCTCTCTCTCTCCTCATCTCTCTCTCTCTTCTTCTCCTTCTCTCTCTACTCCTCATTTCTTCTGTGTGGGGTGTGTGTGTGTGTGGTGTGTGTGTGTTTTGTGGGGTGTGTGTGTGTGTGTGTGTGTGACGTTTCTGGACTGTTACATCCGTTCTTCCTTAATCTATCGTTTAAAACATCAGTATTTCCCAATAAAAAAATTTTAAAAATCCAAGTGAAAAGCCAACATGATTCTGGTGGTAAAGTGTATAGGCCAACATACTGAATCACTGCGGCTTTGCTACACAGAAAATCGGGCTTGGCAAAGGGGTTTTGTTGTTGTAGTTGTTGTTGCAATGTTTACCAAGCATAGTGTGTGCTAGCCCACTATAGCTTCGGACAATAATCAAGCCTAGGATTCGGGGCGTTCACTATTATATTTGTAAAACTTGAGTGACAGTACAGCATTCTATGAGTACAGTTTACTGGCTTAGATTTCGGGCATTTCGAAACGTAGCATCTATTTTTTTAAAAACAAGAATTCAGGAGCACTAAGTCCAATGCAATTTGAAACAAGAACATTTTGACAAATAGGCCTGTTCAACAACAACAACAACAACAACAAAAACAACAACAACAACAACAACATTGGAAATATCCCCTTTGTCATTCCATTGCAAATTAGAGTTACCTTTTCTCCTGTTCCTTCTAGACGGTTGCGTTCTTCTACCGACAACACTGTTTAAAATCCCTTGATTTCGAACTAAAACCTATGGCGATCGCCTTTTTTTCTGTTCAGGGTACGGTTTCTTGGAATAAACTCCCAATATCTTTGCGTAGTTCATGCTCTCTGTCTTCCTTCAAGGCCCTCTCTTAAAAAAAAAAACAAACAACAAAAACAACAAAAAAAACCCTCCACCTATCAATAGCAGTTCTTTCTTCCCTTCCCCTTCCCCGTCAAATTAATTTCTGGGACTTCAGCGTGTTGTGTGTGTGTGTGTGTTGTGTGTGTGTGTGTTGTGTGTGTGTTGTGTGGTGTGTGTGTGTGTGTGTGTGTGTGTGAGGCGCGCGCGCGCGCGCGCGCGCGCGCGCAGCTGTTGTGTGCTTTGGGTTGTGAGACAGTGGGGTGTGTTTTCGTGTGTTGTGTTTTGTATGGGTGTGTGTGTTGTGGTTGTGTGTGTGGGTGTGTGTGTGTGTGTGTGTGTGTTGTGTGTGTCAATATGCACTCTTGTTTGTAGGTGCATGGTGCCTATCGCAATTTTTAAACTTCTTATTGGTTTCATTTCTGTTTTCTTTCATCTTTTCTGTATTTTGTAAGCGCTTAGGGCTTATGTAAGTGAAAAAGGGCCATAAATCATCATTATTATGATTATTATTATTCTTAGTTTATGTTTTCAAACAACTGATGATCTAGAGAGTCAAATATTTGATTTGAAACGCACGTTTAGAATGACGATGGGGAAATATTGACTGTCAGGCATTATAGGCCGCCCCAGGGCACCGGTTTCGCACTTATTTTCTGGCATTTACTGCCTTTCTGATTGAAATGTTAAGCTGACGGACGGGGC
>JAMYXO010004515.1:2500-7500 GCA_033310375.1 Conus canariensis | reverse complement strand
ATAAGTAACTGCCTATACGGCAGAAGAAGAAGTAAATTGTATGTAGCCTTCATTGATTATCAGAAAGCGTTTGACACAGTAAATAGAGAAAAACTCTGGGAAATCCTACAGAAACACAAAATATCTACGAAGATGCTTAACATGCTAAAAGCTATCTATAAAACAGTACAAGCATGTGTAAGACATGGAACTGAACTAACAGAATTCTTTGAATGTCACACAGGAGTAAAACAAGGGTGCTTACTGTCCCCCCTAATCTTTTCATTACTAATTACAGAAGTTGCAGACAATGTCACAGCTAAAGGAAGACACGGATATCAATTCTTACCCGGAAAGGCAGAAATATTTTCACTTCTATTCGCTGATGACATAGCTTTAATATCAAGAACACCAGCAGGTCTGCAAAACCAAATTAAGAACCTACAGGAAGCGTCGGACCGCATTGGACTAAAGGTTAATCTCCAAAAAACAAAAATCATGGTCTTTAGAAAAGGAGGATACCTTGGCAGATTAGAAAAATGGAATTACAAAGGGGAAGAAATTGAGGTAGTAAACAGCTACAAATATTTAGGTTTTACTCTAACGACTAAACTCTCAGTAGATATTTCACTTTCAGAATATGCAGGAAGGGCGAAAGGGAAAATAGGTGAAATAATGAAAACAATGTATAGTTTAGGACACTTAGATATAAATATATTTTTTAAGCTATTTGATACACAGGTCAAGTCACTGCTACTGTACGCAGCAGAAGTATGGGGTTTGACTCGTTATTCAGCGGTGGAAAATATACATTTATTCGCATGTAAAAGATACATGGGGGTAGGGAGAAAAACGCCAAACAACTTAGTATACGGAGAACTAGGAAGATATCCGATGAGTATAGATAGTTCAATAAAAGCAATCAGATATTGGTTCAAAATAATGAAGATGACTCCAGACAGGATACCTAGACAAGCATATGAAAGAGAAAAGACAGAAATTGACAAACCACAGAACTGGGCGCTGGAAATTAAACGCTGTTTGGATATGTATGGCTTCTCTGAAGTCTGGTTGAATGAAGGCGTAGAAAACGAGCAAAGATTTATCATAACACTAAAACAAAGAATCATAGATTGTTACAAACAGAACTGGCATAACAAAATAGCGAATAGTGAACGATTTGCAACATATCATACGTTTAAAACTATACACCAAACTGAAGAATACTTTCGCGCAATCACAATCGCGAAGTTTAGAAAAGCATTGACAAGATTACGATTAGGAATAAACGAACTGCATGGCAATAAAAAATATATAGATAATCAAGCTATAACAACATGCCCCTTCTGCCCAACAGTAGAAACAGAAATGCACTTCTTAATGTGGTGTCCCAATTACAGGCAATTGCGAACAAAATACATTTTCAAACATTTTAGTAATAAAAACGCAATCACACTGGAAAGTCTGCTACAAAACGATAATACGGATATCATAAGAGATATTGCAATGTACATCTTCTATGCCTTAAAAACCAGAGAAACCCACATGTAATAGTAAAACTGACGATATAGGAAAAATAGAAATTCTAAACAGAAAACAAAATATTTTACAATCAACGTTTCAATCAATGTTTTTGTTGTTGTCATGTTGTATGTTGCGTACTCCTGTGGACGGGCCGAGGGCCCCACAATAAATGTCGCGGCGTGAAAGCGCGCGTCAAGCGTCAAGCGTCAAGCGTCAAGCGTCTCTCTCTCTCTCTCTCTCTCTCTCTCCCCCCCTCTCTCTCTCTCTCATATAAAAAAGTATTACCAGCTATGACAGTCGAGTGATTAGAACACTTAATTCTCAGTCTGAGAATCGTAGGTTCGAACCATGAACACGCCTTTAGCGTAAGCGGTGTAGCCAGAATTTTTTTTCCCTGATCCCAACTAATGTGCAGACCTGCCAGAGTCCAAACTCCTGTTTGTGTGTATATATGCACGCCCAACATCAGACACGCACGTCATGGATTCCATAAACCGGGAGAGGAGATGGGCGCCGTTGAGCATTCAGCTTTTTTTCTCCATTGCAATGCCGCAACGACCGTACATACACTCAACAGAAGCATCGTTGTTCATGTGTTTGTCGTGTTCTAGGATGACGTGGAGAAACGACTGAGTGTCACTGTTCAATCATGTCCTGAGGGCCGGGCGTCAATTACCCGTGTACCATTTGGCTTGATTCGTTTGTTTGGAACCACCTTGTGTGGTGTGTATGGCTGATGACGCTATCATCATCATCATCATCATCATCGTCGTCATCATTATCATCAACATCGTCGTCGTCGTCGTCAGCGTTGTCGTTGTCGTTGTTATAGTCGTTGTCGTCGACATCGTCGTCGTCGTCGCTGTTGTCGTCGGCGTCGTCGTCATCATCACCATCATCATCATGATCATCATCATCATTATCATCATTAGCATCGTCGTCGTCATCATCATCATCGTGGTTGTCGTCGTCGTCGTTTTCATTGTCATCATCATACTCATCATCTTCGTCGTCGTCGTCGTCATCATCATCATCATTATCATCATCGTCGTCGTCGTCATCGTTTTCATCATCATCAGCAGCAGCAGCAGCAGCACCACCACCACCACCATCGTCATCATCATCATCATCACAAGAGAAGGAAAACTTTTTATGACCATGAAAACGAAAATTCAGTGAAGACCTCAGTAGTGTCTGCCTATGTCTTCCCGTACTTCTTTCAAAGTGACTCCTGGAAGAGCAATTAAATGCGTGTACCCAGCATATCAAACGTAGCTGAGAGACAGACAGACAGACAGAAGACACACACATGCGCCAACATAAATCACGTTTTGTTTTGTTTTGTTTTGTTTTTTTTCCGAGCGAGATGGATCTAAAAAGGTTGGGAGGAATATTTCAGAGGGCTTATCGGCTGAATTTCTCGCAAGCATGTTTGCCAAAATAAAGTGTGACTGAACTCTCTCTCTCTCTCTCTCTCTCACTCTCTCTCTGTGTGTGTGCGTGTGACTTGCTGTTGTTGTTATTGATGCTGGTTGTGGTGGTATACTTATGTATGTATCTATCTATATACACATAAAGATTAAAGTCCCCTGAGGAAGACCTGTTAACAGGTCGAAATATTGGGGAATGTGCGTTTATACAAACACACACACATATATATATTCAATTATAAACAAAGCTTGCTCTTATGTCTTAGATTGAAGAAATACGGGGAGATAAGCATTCATATCTGCAGTGGTAGATAATTCTGCCTGACTAACAGTATGTGCTTGAGTGGGTGAATGGGGAAAAAATGAAATAAATGCTTCTCAAAATGAGCCTTCAGCAAGCTTATAATCTCCAAGGAGGAGACATTTTCCAATGGGGAGGAAACTCACTAGTATATAACTCCTGGTCAGATACCAATATTTCGAAACCTGATTGTTTCTCCTCAGTGACCGCGGAAAGTGGTAATTTGACTCCTCTGCCTTTTCGGTTTTAACAAGAATGTTATCCTAGAAAAGTCTGGTGTGCAATACCGTAGTATGTTTGTTGAGTTTTCAAAAAACCAACCAAAGGTGCCACCTAAGAAGCAAAAGAAAATCATGAAAGAGCAAAACAAGCTACATTTTCTTGTGAAAAGTAGAAAATATAAAAAGATAACCTCTTAAGACACAAGTGCTGAGGGCCAGTCCTTGGAATGAATCCGCAAGGGACTAAATTACAATAAATGAATAAATTCCAAGGATAAATACCGCACGATTCCAGCAACTTACAGAGCAGCTTGGTGTTGGGACTGCAAGAAATATTCAATTATAAACAAAGCTTGCTCTTATGTCTTAGATTGAAGAAATACGGGGAGATAAGCATTCATATCTGCAGTGGTAGATAATTCTACCTAACTAACAGTATGTGCTTGAGTGGGTGAATGGGGCAACACCAAGCTGCTCTGTAAGTTGCTGGAATGGTGCGGTATTTATCCTTGGAATTTATTCATTTATTGTAATTTAGTCCCTTGCGGATTCATTCCAAGGACTGGCCCTCAGCACTTGTGTCTTAAGAGGTTATCTTTTTATATTTTCTACTTTTCATAAGAAAATGTAGCTTGTTTTGCTCTTTCATGATTTTCTTTTGCTTCTTAGGTGGCACCTTTGGTTGGTTTTTTGAAAACTCAACAAGCATACTACGGTATTGCACACCAGACTTTTCTAGGATAACATTCTTGTTAAAACCGAAAAGGCAGAGGAGTCAAATTACCACTTTCCGCGGTCACTGAGGAGAAACAATCAGGTTTCGAAATATCGGTATCTGACCAGGAGTTACAAGCTAGTGAGTTTCCTCCCCATTGGAGAATGTCTCCTCCTTGGAGACTATAAGCTTGCTGAAGGCTCATTTTGAGAAGCATTTATTTCATTTTTTCCCCATTCACCCACTCAAGCACATACTGTTAGTCAGGCAGAATTATCTGCCACTGCAGATATGAATGCTTATCTCCCCTATTTCTTCAATCTAAGACATAAGAGCAAGCTTTGTTTATAATTGAATATTTCTTGCAGTCATTGCAACACCAAGCTGCTCTGTAAGTTGCTGGAATGGTGCGGTATTTATCCTTGGTATTTATTCATTTATTATATATATATATATATATATATATATATATATATATATATGTGTGTGTGTCTGTGTCTGTCCGTCTTTCACTCTATCTCTGCGTGCGCGCGTGCGCGCGCGTGTGTGTGTGAATGAATGAGAGCGAGCGCGAATGTGTGTGAGTGTTGTTTCTCTATGCGCACTTTGGCACGTTTTGTGAGTCTGGGGCTTAGGTCTCATTAGGCTAATAAAACTTAATTGCTGAGGAGGTAATTACTTTCCTCATCCCTATGACAACGTGTGCTCTCGTCCGTAATCGTCCCCAAGACGCTCAGATTAGTGCTCTCTCATCACTCTCTCTGTCTCTAGCTAGCTCTGTCTCTCTGCTTCTGTCTCTGTCTGTCTGTCTGTCTGTCTCTCTCTCTCTC
>JAMYXO010004514.1:7500-17340 GCA_033310375.1 Conus canariensis | reverse complement strand
GGGCAGCCATTAGCCCCTGTGCTAAACAGAGGGGGGAAAATTCGTTACATGGAACTTTAAATTTTTCCTTTTTAATTCCCCCCCTGCATTAAAGGGGGTATCAATACAGCCGGGCGCTTTCAACTTGGAACTGATCTTGCCTACGATCGCGGCATCCAAAATCGATGGAGAAGCGTGGGGACGACATGGGGAAATTTAAAGACAAAGAAGGGAAGGGCGATTGAAAAGAAAGAAAAGGAAAAACAGCAAGTACAAATGAATAGGACGAAAGAAAAAAAAAAAAAAAAAAATTGGGGGAAAAAGAAATGGGGGAGAAAAAAAAAACGAAATGCAGGATGGAAAAAAAAAAACAAACGAAAAGGGAAAAGGTGTAAAGAAAAAAGAAAATAAAAAAAAAAAAATTTTTTAAAAAAATGAAAGATGTGTAAACAGGTATTATAGTGGGGTCGGAATGGGCAGATATAAAAAAGAAATAAAAATTTAAAATTTTATTTTTTTTTAAGGGGGTTTTTCGTAAGCTTTTTTGTTTTTGTACAAGGAAGTATTGTTTTTTTATGAAACCCCGGGGGCAGAAAAAAACGTCGTATAAACTGCAACAAAATGTTAACTCCCCAACCCCCTTTTGTTAGGAAAACAATAACAAAAAAAATAAAAATCCTTTTAAAAACAAACAAAAAAAAAAAAAATTCGGAACGAAAGGGGGGAAGTGATCTGAAAGGGGAATTTGTAAACCCCAAAAATTTTGGGTTTTAAAAAAAAGAACAAAGACAATAAATGAAAAGCAAAAAAAAAAAACGTATCTCCCTCTATCTTTGCGTCACCCAATGCCATTTACCCCACAGCTCATCTAGTACTTTTTAAAAATTTTACCCCCAGATGATCTTGGGGTTTTTTAAAAGAAAGAAAAGTCAGAGGGATAAACCCTGTTCAGGTCGTCATAAAGGGGCATCCCCCCCTAATAAAGGCCTCCCCAAGTAATAGAAATGTGGGGGATATTGCCCTGCCCCCCTGTCCCAAAAATAATCAAAGGGACAACCCCCCCTTAATCAGCTAATAACAAAAAACCCCCAAAAACCCCAATCCCCCCCTTTTAGAGGTTTCTAGGTTAAGCCTCAACAGATAAATTTGGGTTCCGGTAAAAAGGGAAAAATTTTTAAAAAAAAAGACAAAAAAAAAAACACACAAACTGTTTCAGAATTAATTTCATTGCCCCAAACACCTTTTTTCCTCCCAAAAACGCATGACACCCACACACACACACACACACCAACACACACACCACACACACACCACACAACAACAAACTCTCTCTCTCTCTCCCCCCTTTTTTCTTTTTTCCCCACACACACACACACCACACAACACACAACACACACCCCAAAACACATTTATTTTTTTTATTTAGCCCTGCGATTTTGTTTTTTAGTTTTTCTGATTGGGTTGTGAACCTATTGGACTTCTGGTGGGTTCGGGGGTTACACACCTTGATTGGCGAGGGCCCCCCGGCCCAGCGAGTGCCCCGCTTTGGCAAGTTCTCGTCCCCCCCTCCCCCCCCCCCCAACCAGGGCACAAAACACACCAAACCCCACTGTAAACCCCTGCCAGTCAAGCGGTCCAGATAAGTTGTTTCTTTTGGGAAAATTAAAATTTTGAATAAACCGATCTGGGCTTATTAACGTTTGGGGTATTTTTTTTTTAGGTTTTTTTTAAAATTTTTTCAAAAAATGATTATAAAAAGGACCGCATCCTTTTAGAAAAATTTTTTTTTCCCCATTTTGCCCCTTTCCCCCCAAACATCAAAAAAAAAAAATTTGAAGAGTTTATGATTTCTTTGCTGAATCTGCAGGGCGGGCTCCCCCCCCCCTTCCCACACTTGGGGAGGGTTTTCTTGAGGTTCATCAGCGCCCCCTGGGGGGGCCCCATTCCACCTTAATTTCCCCCCCCCATTCAAACCCCCCCCCCCCCCTTTTGAAAAAATGGGCCCTTCCCCAGAAACACTCTGATCTCCTACCCATTGGAATCCCCTGTGAGCCCCCTTTCCGATGGGCTGAGTGGTTTTGGTTTGAGAATCGTCTATTCTTCGACGCCTTAGCTTTTTTTTTTTTAACCCCCTTTTTTTTTCTATCAAGTTTTTTGACGGGCGTGCAAGTCTGTGAACCGTGTTGTGTGAGAAACCCCGGGGGAAATTCAGGAACTTCAAAAATTTTTTAAATGGCGGAAAAAAATTTGCCGAGGACCCAAATTCTGTCTAGGGGGGCCCCCGGGGGTTTCGTACTGGGGGCTCCAAGAGGAGAAAACTGGAACGAAGGACTTTCTTGCGTCCTTGTTGGGTTGTTTTCCCACTGATTTTTTGGGGAAAAAAAAAATGAAACATGGTAATTTTGTATAATTTTCTTTTGACCTGTTTCTTTAAAAAAGAAAAATCATTGGCATTACTTGCTTAGAAATGTGGCGTCAAAAATATCCGATGGGAAATGGAGGCCCCATGTTTTCCCCCGTATTTTTAGTGTGTGTGTTGGTGTGTGGTGTGTTGTGTGGTGTGTTGTGTGTGTGTGTGTGTGTGTGGATTTTCCTAGGGAAAAGGTTCCCCACAGGACTAGGCGACCGCCCTTTTTTTAATGGGTATGTGTTTTGAAGAGGGTATTGTGGGGATTTGGGGGGGGGTGGGGGGGGGGGATAAAAGATTTGAAACCCCCCCCGCCCCTCTTTTCGGTTTAGCTTGCAGAAAACTACTTGAAATGAGGGGGTGGGTTTTAGAGGGGGGCGAGGGGGGATGTGTGAGTGTCTTGCGATAGGTTTTTACTCCCCCCCCACGTGCCCCTGTTGATTACTTAAACTGATACGGAAAATGGAAAAACCCCTCGTTTACTTTAAATGGGTTTATTCCCTTGTTTTAAAACGAGGGGATTTGGTGTTTTTTTTGCTTGCTTTTTTTTGGGGGGGGGGGGGGTTGTTTTCTTTAGTTTTCTTTTTTTTTTTTTTGTCCTTTTTTTTTTTTTTTTCTTGGGGATATATGTCTTGGTGTGTTGCGGGCCGCTGGTTTTGTTGCGGGCCCCCTCCGGAAAAAATTTTTTTGGGCTGCAAGCCCCCCTTTAATGGGGGGAAAAAATTTAAAAGGGCTTTTCCCCCAATTGTTATGCTTTGTGTATCCCTTTTCATCGGGGTGGGGAGTAGAGGTGGGTGGGATGGGGGTAGGCGTGGCGTGGGGGGGCGGGGGGGGGGTTTGGGAGTGCAAGAGCTTTTAACGCCGTTAAAAAAAAGAGAGTCCATATGGTTTTTCTGCTGCTGTTTTCCCCCTGGCCCGCACCCCCACGTTTTTGCGGGGGGGGGTTTAAATTTTTTTTTCCCGGGGGAACACTATCGTCAAACACAACACACCCCACACACCAACCCCACCAACACAACAAACCACCCAAAACCCCACACACACACCCACTCACCCCGCGCCCCCTATTTTTTCTCTTGTAGTAGACCAATACATGGGGCATATGTCTTTGCAAAAAAAAAAACCAGGGGAACCCCCCCAGACATTGTGAGGCCGCCAAAGAAACTCCCCCAAAAAAAAAAAAAGGGGAAAAGAGTCAACGCACAAAACGGTTTTTAATAAAAATTGGTGGAAATTGCGAAGTGGACAGGGGGGGAATCGCAAACAGTTTTGTTGGATCGGGGAGTATTCGTTTCAAAGAGGAAAAGTTTTTTTTGATTTTGGAAAAGGTTTCGTTCTCTCGGATCCTTTATTTACTTATAAACCTTCTTTTTGAATCGGCCTCACATCTAAACCCCATCCACGTTTTGAAAAAACAAAGAAAAACAAGCAAATAAACAAACAAGCAGAAAAAAAAAACAGAAAAAAAAAAATAAACCAAGCCAAGTCTTTTTTATTTGACAGGAAAATTGTCCCCCTCCCCCTTTTTCATTCACCCAAGTGAAAACAGAAGAAAAAAAGAAGAAAAGAAGGAAAAAAGGGAAAAGAAAAAAAAGAAGAAGAAAAAGAAGATGAACACAAAGAGAAGCGAAAAAAAGAGAAGAAGAAGAAGAAGTACAAGAAGAGAAGAAAAGAAAAAAAAAAAGAAGGGGGAAAAAGGATTAATGAAAATTAAAAAAAAAAAAAAAACGTTTCAAAAAATTTAGCAAGGACCTGGTTTTTCAAATGGTTTGTATTACGTAATGGTAGACAGTGTTTTAGTAGGGTGTTGTTAAAGATTACATGTCAAGTTCTGTCGTCACTCACATTCCAGAGCTGAAGTCTTAAAATCTCTCATCTCTGCCTCTCTCTTCTCTTTCTCTCTCTCTCCTCTCTCTCTCTCTCTCTTCACGCACCACACAAACTTGGTGTGTGTGTGTGTGTTGTGTGTGGTGTGTTTTGTGTTTTTGGGGTGTTGTTGGGGTTGTAAAAAAAATTAATTTTCTATTTTGTGTCCTGTTTGTTCTTCCTCAGGTTTTTCTAAAATTTTTATAAGCTGTGTTTTGTGGTTGTGTGTGTTTTTTGGGGTGTGTGTGGTGTTGTGTGGTGTGGTGTGTGTGTGTGCATGCGGTTGTGTGTTTGTGTGTGTTTGTGTGTGTGTGTGTGTGTGTGGTTTTGTGTGTGTGTGTGTTGAGGAGAGAGAGAGAGACAGAGCAGAGCAAAGAGGAGATGGTGGTGGTCCAATGTATGTTGGCCTCAATACACATGCCACAACACACAACACACACACACACACACCACAACATACACACACACAAGCACGCATACACATACACACGCACTCACTCACAAAAAGGGAGAGAGAGGGGGAGAGAGAGAGAGAGAGAAGAGAAGAAGACAGACGGGGCAGACAGAGACAGAAAGACAGAGAGACAGAGACGAGAGAGGCGGAGAAAGGTGGAATTTTTTCTTTTTTTTCAAAAAAAGGACAAAAACAGAGGTTAAAGAGTCCTGGTATCAACCTTCCAAAACATTTCAAAAAATCTTGTGTAAAAAACAATGTCCACCCCAGACAGGTAAAACCATCCTCTTGAGTTTCCCCGGTACAAATTGAACCCCTCAAGGAGTGAGCAATTAAAAGGGCCCTTTATCCTTTTAGCGAGCCAGAAACATAACTTGCAGAATTTCCCCCCAAGCAGAAAAACCGAGAAGAAAGCAGTCAGCCTCTCCACGAGGCACGTAAAAAACCCAAAAAAGGGGTTGTGGGTAAACCCCTAAGGGGTCACACGTGTCTGGAAAGTAAAAAAGGGTCTTGTTCTTTCCCACAGCTTTTCTTCCTTTAGTGATTTTTTTTTTGGACAAATTCGACATTGATCAACAGCAGTTACAGACAGAGGCGAACAGGGGCAAAACTTGTGAAGTGGCAAAAAAAAAAGACATTTTTTTTGGGGAGTTCAAATGGGAAGGAGGGAAGAGTAAACATCGGGAAGGGAAGGGGGAATTTTCACAGAATATTATGTTATTCCAGAACGGTGAGTTATGGGTTTGTGTCACTCTATTTTGGAAGGTGGACCTTTTTCCCCTTTTTTGTCTCATTTTTTTTGAGTGGTAGATCTTGTGTTTTACCGAAGGGCCAAAACACACAAACACCACACACACACACAAACACACACACACACACACACACAACACCAAGACGACATCCACCGACCCAAGAGGAGCCCTACGCTTTGGCAACCTGGGGAAAGGGACCTCCGCGGGTGCTTGGGAAAACGAGGAAAACAGCAAGACGCATCGTGCTACATTTACGCCGGGTTTTTTCTCCTACCCAAGTAGTGATTACCTTTTCCCAAGAAGGGACTGGTGGGAATATTACGATGTCCTTAAAAATGGCTTGGTCAAGATCGGCTGGATAGAAAAAATTTTTCAAAAGGGAATAGATTTGTTCTAATTCAGCTCGGTACAATTTGTTGACTGTTTATTTTGAACTGTTGGAAACATCGTTATCTTTAAGATTTTTCTCTCTCTCTTCCTTTCCCTCCCTTTCCTCTCCTCTCCCCCTTTTCTCTTCTCTCATGTTTTAAGGGTTCAGGGCCTACTTTTCAACGCATTCAAACGTATTCATTTCCTTTCTCCTTCCCATCTTTGTGTTAAATTTTGGAAATTTTCCTTTTTAATTTGTTTTACAGTTGAATTTTGATATTTCTCGTGCACCTGAAAAAAAATGAGAATTTTAAATGGAATGCCGATCGGTACTAAAAATGAAGCGTGGTTAATTAAAAATTAGCGTAATATATCATTTTTTGGTTTTGCAATCCCCAAAAAGTTGCAAATTAAAATTACCAAAGGGGACCCCCTTTTACTACCCACCGTCAAAATAGGTTTCTGTTTTTAAAAGAAAAAAATCAAACGGCTATTTTATCGAAAGGACGAATATATTCCTGCCCATCCCCGGCACCATCTGTCTACCCACTTAATTCATGCCGGCCAGTGTGAAACTTAACAACATTGTTCTCAATGTTGTTTTGTATTCTGCCGAAAGGGCCAACTGCCCAAAAAACACTGAGTGGCTACACGCAATACAAAGCACGAATGAAAAATGGCTGATGCCGGTGATTTCAATGCACACTCCCCTTTTGGGAAAAGGGTTGTTTTATGTAACCAGCAACCGTTTTGTTGAAATGTTGTCGATTCCGATTTGTATTTGCTCAATAATGGAAGTTGTAACCAGAATTCCAGATATTTCTACACATAAAGCAAGTGCTATAGACTTTCTTTGATTTCTCCCCAGTTTAGCTTTTGATTGCCTTGGAAAACTTACGAGGACACTCTCGGAAGTGATCATTTGCCGATCATAATAAACAGTAAAGAAATGTGTAATATTCAGGAATTACCAGAGGACAAAATTCCCAAATACAATTAAAAATTTTTCCCGCTGGGACAAGTTTAAAACTCTCCTTACCAGCATAGATGTAGATAGTGTTTGTGGAATAGAAGAGAGTGTGGATAATATGTATTCAAATTTCAACAAACTGATACTTTTCGCTGCAAATGGTTCCATACCATAAATTAATCAATACAAAAAACACGTATGCTGGGAAGTTGGTGGACCAAAGATTGTGAAGAAACTTTTAGCGTTAAAGAAGCTTAAATCAAGGAATATATTAAAAAAAAAAGTGAGGAAAACCATCAAGAAATGAAAAAAAGCAAAGGCACACTCAACAGGTTATTGCAAAAGCAAAGCGACTTTACTGGTTATCATTTTGTGCAAGAGAAGTTTTCCCAGCATAAAGATCTTCAAAAGGTATGGAAAAAGTTTCAAGTTATGAAAAAAGGGATAAATTTCCAAGATATCCTATTAATATGGAGACTAAAAAATTCCCGACTCCATATGAAAAAGCCGAAAGCTTTTGCTAATTGTTTTCTAAGACCTCGCCTGGAAACCTTTTCCCCACGAATGCAGACAACATCGGGGAAAAGCAAGAAAAAAACAGAACTTTATGATGAACCGTTTCCAAAAAAATGACCATTTCATAAATGCACCCATAACCAACAAGAATTAAAGGATGCCGTCTCTTTTTAAAAGCAATAAAAACCTCGTCAGTAGGGCTGGACAGTATTTCAAATCAAAGTTACAACACATGCCAGAAAAATTTTTTTCTTTTTATTAAAAATATTTTAAAAGATTTGGAAAGATGGTCTTATGCCAGTTATTTTGGGGAAAAAAGTCAATAGTAATCCCAATTATAAAGCAAGGAAAGCCTGTCAAAACATCGACAGTTATCGACCTGTCGCTCTGACTTTTGCTGCAAAAATTATGGAAAAAAATTGTATTAATAGACTTATCTTTTTTGTAACAAAAATCATATAATCCTACTAATCAAGCAGGCTTTAAAAAAGGAAGATCTCCACTGATCATATCGTAAAGTTAACAACTCAAATCAAATAAACAGTTTGCCAGACGGAAGAGGTTCTGGCTACTTCTTTGATATTTAAAAAGCCTTTGTAGTGTATGGATGCTGATTGTTCTATAAATTAAAGGCGTTGGGATTTCAGGTAATTTTTACAGTTATATTAAAAAATTTCTAACCAAAGAAGTTTACAGGTCAGAGTACAAAAAACACATATTCCCGTTTTAAACCATTGGATATGGGTTCCTCAAGGTTCTGTAATAGCTCCAATGCATTTAATATTTTGCTGTATGTTTTTCCAAAACATGTAACTAAAATGCTACAGTTGTACAATATGCCGAGATCTGTGTATGTGGATAAATACTTGTTGGGGAAAAAACACACCCAAAAGAGCAATAATACCCCAGAAAACTTTATCAGGCAGAGCTTTATAATCTTGCAAATACTTGTTTATAAATGGTATAAACTTTCCCATGAAAAGACTAATGGTTTTATTCAACAATGGGGATTTTATCCCTCTGATTTACCATCTTTTAAGCTGGATGGGATAAAAACTTGCGTACGTTTCACTTAATTACATTTTTGGTGTCCACTTCACATCGAAACTCACAGGGATATCCTATTGATTAACCTTTTAAATAAGGCAAGAAAAAAATTTAAATTTTCTGAAAATTTTGAGCAAGCAAAGTGGTGCCAAAATGGAAAAACATTAAAGCTCTTGGCTTTGGCATTAATTCGTTCTAAATTATCATACGCCCAAGAGGCTTTCTTTAGGCGCACCTAAATATTTGTTACAAAAATACAAAGTGTAGATAGCAAAGCCTTCAAATTATGCCTAGGAGTTCCGGTATATGCCTCCATTTGGGACATAAGAGAAATAGACTTTTTAAACCGTTAAATGAATTAGGAATCTATCACTTGCAAAATATTTCATGAATTGTTCAACCATGGAAGGTGTGAATGAAACGGAAATATCTAAACCCAGAGAGTGATTATCCAAAAAAAAGCAAAAAATATTGCCTCTCTGTGCAAACTATCATTCATACACTGCTGATTTGTTTAAGAAAAGAAATATAGATTTTAAGTCTTTGTCAAAAACGTCTCTTATAGATCCCATTCCAACTTGGGAAAGAAAGAGGGCGAAGTTTGTCTTGATTACACTGATACAAAAAAGCAAAATAGCCTTACATCTTGTCCATATTTAAGAAGATGCAAACGCAAGATAGAATTTCTAACCATCTTAAGGTGTACACAGATGGATCGTTGACGATAACAAAGAGGCCGGATCAGCATTTGTTATCCATCGCTGAAAGTAGAAAAAGCATATTTCGTTGGAAAATATCGCTCCATATTCGTACTGAAATGATAGCGATACTGATGGCGTTGACATTTCTAATTGATTTACCACAGTCATTTTTCAAGTGTTGTTTGTGTAGATTCGCTGTCAGTGTTACAATCGATTAAGTTTTTTTAATTTCAAATTCAGATAACTTCATTTTGAAGGAAATTCAACATTTAATCCACGTCTTGATATGTAAAGGAACAATATATAACTTTCTTCTGGGTTCCTTCACACTGTGGAATTTCGGGCAATGAACTTGCTGACAGATGTGCGAAAAAAGGCGCTGAAAATGGAACGAGGGTACAAACTATTTCCATACCTTTCACTTTGAAAGAGAGTCAACAAATTTTAAAAACAAACAGCTTGGGAATATTTTAGAAATGGGCAGAACAAAGCTGTTACTCATGTTCAGACACAATTAAATCCTCTTTTTAGTATTGATCATTTCAAAAGCATCCAAAATCGCACATTTATGATATGCATCAATACAGAAACTTCGTTTCAATATTTCATCGATTGAAACTGGATGCTTTTAGAACTAAATATAGCTCTGCAACAAAATGCATATGCGGGGAAACAAAATTGACAAGAGATCATGTTTTGTTCGAATGTGTGCCTCTCAAGGCATTTCTGCCACATTTATCAGGCATGTCTGTGACAGATATTTTTCTGATATTGATTTT